>JAPSES010043024.1:0-12193 GCA_029822895.1 Maxillicosta whitleyi
AACATTATAGAAATGTGGATTTACACCAATAACTATTCAACTAATAATGATATCAGTGTCATTATGATTGTAAAGGGGATGTTTCTGTGTCAAGAATCTAATAAAATAGATAAAAAACTAATGTGTCAGTAATATTATGGGATGTCAGTCACAGTATGTGTTTGAACTGTGCTGCTTGGAGGAGGTTTGAGCTCTGAGTGTTTTTCTAGTTTGGGTATCTGTGACCTTTTGGAACCTGACAAAGAGTTTATAAAGACTACATTCTTCAAAAGTGACTTTAACCCCAGGGTTAAATCACAGCAATTTATCATCATGGACAGAAAAATATGCCATGGCCTCTCATTCTCATTCATTCTCATCGCCTCAAAACCTCTTCCCCTCAGACAGAACAGACCTGTATCTTTTCCGACACTGACTGTCTGATTTACTTCTGGAATGTGTTTGTCTGCATCATCTATTTGCATGAAAACTGTTTCAGAGGTTGTGTGTGTGTGTGTGTGTGTGTGTGTGTGTGTGTGTGTGTCTGTGTGTGTCCTTATATGTTAACCCATAAAGACACAAACCTACTTTTGTGGCGGTTCCAAAATAGTTTTTTTCACTATATTTAACTTTTACATTTATTATGACATTATCGTCTGTATTTTATGTTTATTCAGTATAAGGTATTTTCTTATATTAACTTTACTGCTCATGTTGATGTTCTCAAAAATTCTGAAAATGTGACTTTTCAGGAAAATATATCATTAACTGGATAAATAAATAAATCAAGTGTTTCCATCCACTGTCCTTGATCCAACTCCAAGGGTTTTACTGGTGAATTATAGTTGTAGATGAGTGTTTTAATAGTAAGTAAACAGCCTCTGAACGTCCAAATGGGTCATATCTGATGACCATGAAAAGATGACAAACTGCATTTTACAATTATTTACACGTAATTATAGGATTAGTGGATCAGACATTATTAAATGGTTTATATCAATAGATGCTTTTAGTAGATAGTGGCTGTTTGGACCTTTATAGGATAAATAAGGAAATCAGTGTTTCCCTAAAATACAGCAGAAATTAACTGTGAGCGAGTGCACATTAGATGGACATTTATGCAAAAAATATGATAAGCTTGTGTTCATAAATGGGCTGAAAGCAAGAGTTATTTCTGTTATCAAGTAGTCTGCTAATCTCTGTCTTAATAATGTGATGATCCCAAGTGAAATCTTGATTTTTTTTCCCCAATATGTATTAAAAACCTACAGATATTTAGGGCTAGCCATAAAAAGAAAGGAAAGCAGTAACAATATAGGAGCCACAATTAAAAAAAAAAAAAAAAAATCTTGAATTTATTGTTAACTCAGCAAAATGGTATAAGATAAATACTTCAATGATTAATATGTTTCATTATCATAACTCATTTAGGATCTCTTTCTCTTAATACCTTCAGTTTGTTAGCATAAAGATTGGACTGTGTTTCAATGGAAAAAGGTTATGTGGTCTGATGAGTGCAGAGAGGTGAGGTGATTACCCATCATGCCTAGTGCCTACTGTACAAACCTGTACACAGTAAATATGCCAGTGTTAATTTAACACCATAAAGTGTCTATATGTGTCTATACTATACGGTTTAAAATGAATACTTTCAAAAGGAGCGGTGTTATGATCTGAAATAAATGTTAGGACATTGCATACGTTTGTTAAAATATGTCACAATGAACATGCGCCTAAATTAAAGCTAAATGCAGTTAAATATTAGACATTTTAAAGTCTGGCGTTTTTATTTTGTATTTTTTGGCCAGGCAGTGTAGAAACAATTAATCATTATCAGGGTTTTCACACATGAATTCTTGCCTCGTACAGCAGCAGGTCCCTGAAAAAGGCTGGAGGTGTTTCTGCTGACTTTAGTCATGTGTTATCTGATGTATTCACATGCTTCCATCAGGTCGTAGACGCAGCCAACCACTGTGCACAACCAACACCCTTTAATTATTGCATTGTTGTATTTATTGTATTTGTATTGTCTGCTTTCTGATTGTTCTGTTGGCCGTGAAATAAACTGCCCTTCGGGGATAATAAAGACACCTGGAACCTTGAACCTTACTTTCTTCTGTTAAGTAATCAATAACTGTAACCGACTAAAGATTTTGTGTAAAGCAGTAAACCATGCAAATCTATTAAACGTACAGAAAAAAACAACAACTATTTTATAGCATTGATTCATGTAATAATTAATAAATCATGCAATAATGGTGAAATATGTAATAGTGTAATAATTTTTCACCTCATTATGTACAAATGTATAGCACCACATTTTAGAATAAAAAACACATTTTTGTTATAATTTTTTACACATTGCAACAGTTATTAAAAATATGGATGTAGCATTTTTTATTTTTTTATTTATTTATTTATTTATTTTTTTTGGGGGGGGGGGATGTAATAATTTGGTGCATTATGTAATAAACCATCAATATTCATGCCTTGATTGGAAAAACCATCACACCAGTAGAACAACAGTAAGCATTCCATCTTAATTAGAATTGATTTGAAAAAAACTACTAGGATGTTTCATTGGTCAGAGCTAAATCAAATGTAACTTATTCATTATATGAATTATATATTATATGTGTTTATTATAATGGAGTATGTGTTTACAAGCTACAGACAAAAGCTGCTTTAATCAATTATTACTGACAACAAATGTACTGATGCACTGAAGTTTGGAAGACACAATATGGAACATTACAAAATATGGTATTTTATTTTAAAAATGCAGTGTTATTACATAATGAGGTGAAAGATTATTACATTATTACCTCCGCCAAGGAGGTTCTGTTTTTACCAGGGTTTGTTAGTTTGTTAGTTAGTTATTTAGCAAGATAACTCATGAAGTTCTGAACAGATTTTAATGAAATGTTCAGTAAATGTTCGCTCTGAGACAAAGAACAGATGATTACATTTTGGAGAACTGTGCTGCTTGGAGGAGGTTTGTGTTTTTTCTAATTACATGTTACACTATTATTACATAATGCAGTGTTACAAGGCATATCGAAAACAATGGTGAATATCCCATAGTTTCCTGTTTCTTTCTCCTTGTGTTAGATTTACATACTCAATATACTGACACGTGTTCCTGAGCCAAGTGCTGAGGCGCTAATCAATACGTATGGATGTAGAGTAGATGCATTAGTTTTGTAGCTGCTGACTTCTACACCACCGTATACAGCCTTCGCAGCCCCTGCTGTCATAAAACACTTGCATCAATCTTGTTATCGTCCCGTGAACAGGAACTCCAGCCTGCTTCTCTATCGCAGAGTGAGAGTGTGATGAATGCTGTCACACTTTGCTTCATTTTGCAACTCATAATTTGACTGAAGCTTTCTTCTTGTTTTCCATAACTGCATGATGGTTCTACATTATAGAGACGTTCTGATGCTGCACTTCAATGACAATAAACATAAAACATCTTTTTATGTTTGACTCCAGTAGATCCATTCATCTCTCTCTATCCTATATCGATATTGGAGTCTATATAAAAAAAAAATCCATACAGATCATGATTCATTTGTGTATTTACATAATTGTACATCTAATAAATTGAGCAGAACGTATTTGTGATGTGGGAGTGGAGGAGATGTAACATTTGAACGGCTGGAGAAGACGTGCAGTCCAAAGCATCACATGCATTATATATTAGTGCACACACAGTGTAAGTTACACACACAAAGCACTGGTGTTTCAGACCATTCATCTGCAGGAGGTTGAGGCACAGGCTAATCAAAACCAGAAATGTCCATGTCTACATCACAGACTGTGACGTAAGGTTAAACCACCTGGGGCGAAACAGGCTGGGTCTGCTCCAGATGGTATTTCTAATCTCATTTTTAGATACAGCTGCGTGTTTTCTGTGAATGTCATGCTATAATCTTTTTTTGTTTCAGATCAATCTGTAGTGAACACGAGCCTGTAGTTGAAGAAACCAAGTAAATCCACTCTGCTGAACAGTTCCAGAGGTGCAGCGCTCACTCATGTGTGCGCTCTTGAACCATGCTTTACAAGCTTACATTTGCAATCGCAGCAGCAAACAACAGGGCTGGCTGTCATCCCCGACCTCTACAACTCCCCTCAAAATGTCACTGAGGCGTCAGTGTCACAGGTTAACGTCACACCTGCTCCTCCTTCGTGTCATGTCAAACTGATCTGCATACAGAGACGGACGGGTACTCTGAGGGCTTCAGGTGTACATGTCAAAATGTATCTTTGTTTGTTTTATTGAATATCACACACCATTATTTGATACGAGACAGACAAGAAATGTGGAGTGACATGGAACTGGGTATTATATATATATTTAATATGAATTATATTTGACAGTTTTTTATATACAGCTTTGGAAAAGAATAATAGAACGCTGAAAAACGATCCCTTTCTCTGATTTTACCATTTATAACATTTTTGCCTTATTCTCTAAACCAGTGTTTCCAACCTTTTTTGGCTCGAGCGTCGATAATTCTCCAAAAATAGAGCATAACACAGTGGTTATTAGATGAAAATCATTTTATTTCATCTTCTTAAATTGAACATAAACTTGTCAGGCTCTCTCTCCTTTTTTAGCATCAACTTAATTCAACATAAGAATATGTTTTCTTGGAATAAAAATAATTGACCACAGCAGACATTCTGTTGTCATACTACGAATATTACGAGTTTTTGGACTACAGTTTTTGTAACACCTTCTTTAAAAAAAAAAAAAAAAACTCCCCATGCGCTGCGTAACCCCTGCAGTACCTCCACGTACCCCTAGGGGTACACGTACCCCCAGTTGGGAAACACTGATCTAGGCCATGGCTGCCCCATCACCACGACATCCTGTTGTCTCCTGAAAAAGCCTCGAATCTGCGCAGCACAGGCTTCCCTTATCAACCAAACCACTCAGTGATATATCAGGGACAACAGATGTCGCTCTTCTTCTCTTTGCCATAAGGATTTGTTACTTCCATGTTTGTTCGATAGCAACAGAAGCCCATCCACACCACCACCTACTGTTTCAGCCCTGTAACACCCACTCGTACTCAGGCACGGGACGTGGCTAATGTGTAAGGTTAGAAGTCAGCTCACGTAAACAACAGTAGTATATTTATCTACATCAGTGAGTCGGCACCTTAAGTAAAGCTTCTATCAGAATTCAGTCCATCTCCATAATCAGTGTGCTATTTTGTGTTTATTGTTTTTTGATGGGGAAACAGAGCATCTCTACTGCTGTTGCATTCAATCATCTAACTAATAATCATCAGTGACAGTAATGTTCACCAATCACTGATAACTGTCACATGTGCAGATGCAAGACGGGAATAAAAGTGATCATTTTCATTCCTTTATTTTCAGAACCATTTAATTCATGAGAGGGTTGCGGGGGTGCCGGAGTCTATCCTGGCAGTCACTGGGCAAAGGCGGGGTACACCCTGGATGTACTGCCAGTCCACCGCAGGGTTGATTTACACAAATGAATAACCAGTCACACTCATCTTTTTGCCATGAGGCGACAGTGCTAACCATTGCACCAGTGAGCTGCAGCATGAGAACATTAATAATGAAAATAAGAATAAAAAGATTCTGTAACTAAAGGGCAGTCATTCACTATATGGACAAAAGTATTGGGACACAGTCAATTCAGATGTTTCTTTTCTAACAGGGGTCTTGAATACAAAATAATGATGACAAATGTAATCATATAGTTTTATATTATGATGAATATTATTACATTGGTTAGTTTTGTTTTGAAAATGACTCCAATGGTTTTTACTTCATTTCTGTCAACATTTGACTGTGATTTTAAATCTTCCACCTCTACATTTCTAAAATATTTTCGTGTTCTTACTGAATAATAATTTTCTATCACAATTAACCATCTACATTCTTTATATCTCGCTTAGATAGAAAAATCTCCCATTAAACTTAAAGGAAAAATTGTTATTTATTTCACAAATCAGCTTACAAGCTGTACGTAGGATATGTTCCTATATTTTTGTCTATATAGCATGTAGACATTAATATTTCCTTAATATAATATGATCGTAGTCATGGAGAGAAATTAAGTAAAAATCGTCTCTGAGGCTGTAGAAGCAAAGGTAACAGTTTAACCCATAAACACCCAAACATCCACCAGCCAGCACAACCATCTACTGATTCAAACTGTTTAATACCTGTTGATCCATAAACCCTATCAATAAATGTAAATAATTGGTGTAAAATGAAGTTTGTCATTTTTTCATGGTCACTGAATATGACCCATTTGGACATTCAGAGGCTCTGTAGTTACCGTGGAAACACTGTCATCTCCTGCATTATCAGTTTTCTCTGTTTTTGAAGTAATAAACCTCAACTTTAATCTGAGCTTTTATGCACATTTTCATGATCAGTAAATTAAATACAGGAAAATACCTGATTTATACTGATCAAATGCAAAAAAAAAAACAAAACAAAAAAAACAGTATGTAATAGTAGTAGTAGTATGTATGTAATAAATGGTGATAAATCACTTCAGAATGGTTAGATATAGAAAAAAAAAATTGGGAATTGACATAAAAGTAGCACTGGGTTTTTATGGGTTAAACAAAACTAACCAATTATATTTATTACATTACATTAATATAAAACTGTATTATGACATTTGGCGTTATTATAGCCCAGACCCCTGTTATAAAAGAAACACCTGAATTCAACATGTCCCAATATTTCTTGTCCATATAGTGTACATGTAGGTGATAAAACAGACTGAGTTATGTCCATTAGGATGAAAACAGCTAATGCATACAGACGGACAGAGGCTGTTTCCATGGTTAGAAGAGATGGACTGGGCTCTGGGTTTGTGCTTGTGTTACAGTTACTTATCACTCCATACTATGACATGGACAGAAATAACCTCCACCGCTGCAGTCAGCTGCTACAGCCCTGTCACTACCATGTCCATCATGACTGCATTCAGGTTCAATCTGACAGATAAATGAAACGAGCAAATAACTTTTCTAACTTTACTGAAGAATTACAGTGTTTTACTATTACTACTGTGTTCTAGTTTCTGAAAACCAGTTCAGACAGGCTTACCAAAGGTAGAACCATCATTACTATGAACACAAATCTACTACTTTTCTTTTGGGTCGCCACAGTGAATCACATTTGCATGTTGATTTTGGAAAGTTTTTACGTCAGATGCCCTTCCTGACACAACCCTCTGTATTTATCTGGGCTTGGGGCTGGCACAATGAGACACTGGCTTGTGTCCCCTTGTGGCTACAAGTATAGGGATAGGGATGGATAGCGTAAAGGATCTTTCCCAAGGGCTCACCTGGGATTTGAACCAGCTCCGCACCAAAGCCAGTGGCCTTAACTGCTAAGTTACCCAGCTACCCGGTCGCTAGCTATTACTATATGAGCATAAATAATAACACAAATTATCCATCAGTCCAGTGGATGTGCGTCAGTCCTGGTGTATCTATACCCTGTCCGTCCATGGGAGGGGATCTGTCCTTCACTCTGGTTCACCCCAAGGTTTCTCTTTTCCCACTGTGTTTTTGGAGTTTTTCCATACTGAGAAGGAGGGTCTAAGGATGGCGGATCCCCAAGACATTAATTCATTTCCTTTATCTACTGTTTATTTGACTCTTAGCTGTTGTTTCCATATCCAACTAACTCTGTAAAGCCCTGTGAGGAAAACTTATTATGATATGGGGCTCTAAAATAAAACTGAATTCAAATGATGATAATAATAATAATAATAATTTGTATAGCGCCTTTCATACAAAAGTTGTAGCCCAAAGTGCTTCCCATTGATTAAAAATTTAAATGCAATTTTAAGACAGAGGTGAAATAAGAAATACATTAAGATTGGATTACACCTAAAATTATAAAAGTACAAGACATAAAATGACATTTACACAGATTTGCACAAGATAGGGGTGAAATAAAGATGCAATAGTAAGTGATTATACATAAATTATAATATTTCAATAAAATAGACAATTCTCAATTATTTTTTTTCTTCCGTCATTGCAAAAATGTTCACATGTTATCTGCATCTCATTTCATCATGTCATCGTCTCCTTCTTGTGACAATAACCACTTCCATGTGTGCACATTTACACATCCAAACCATTTGCACCTCCTTTTGAGACATGTTAAATAAAGGCACAGTTTCTATGAGCAAAATTACTTTTGGGTTTGATTAATCAATTTTGCTAAATTAACATGTTTACATTTTCTCCTCCTAGCACATGCACATTTACATGTAAATTCCACATATTTCATATTCATTGTGTCAACTGTACTAACTGAATGCAGGTGCTTTATTTTGCACCTTTAAAAGAGACAACCCTTAGTGTGCACTGTTAGTAAATCAGTTTGTAAATGTTTTGTGTGTGCAATGAGTTTGCATATCAGTGTTCTAGTTAGTGCAATTTAGCATATCAGCCCCCTATGCTTAAATTTTGACCCGATACGCTAAATTTTGACCCGATACGCTAAATTTCAGTACAGCATATCGGCATTTTGACTGTAATTGTTTGCCCAGATCAAATGCAGGGTCCGACATTAATGGTTGCCCAAAGCACCTACTCTGAATTATCTGTATTTTCTCTTGTGTGTCTGTCCTCGGAGGATGCACTGAGTGAGTGAGTGTACTGCCATTGGCTCCCTCTGTGCTGACGTCAGGCCAGAGACGTATGGTGACGATCTTTTATGTTTAAAACAACGGTGGCAGCTCAGCTTCCGCACAATTCCCCCACCCCACCCCCAGCCGGTCCCTCAACACCCCTACTCTAAAATAAAATCCTAGCTATAACCCTGCATATATTTAATACATGCAAAGCTTTTGTAGATCTGGCTGTATGTGTATTATTACACTGATCTCTTAATTGATATCTTAATTTTAAAAAAAGCAGGCTAATAAAGTTTTATATTTGCATATACAATGGTGATGTTTTCTGTTCCAGTTGTTATTACATTACATTACATTTAGCAGATGCTTTTATCCAAAGAGACTTACAATAGACACTGTTATATATAAACAGTGTTAGCCAACAAAATTAGTCATGAACAGGCTAGTCTGGGATGGATTCAAATTCCCAACTTGGAATGTGGTGTCAGTTTGTTATAAGAGTTGCACAAAGACATACAAATGAAAGCATTCAACAAATTAAGAAAACTTTCAAGATTTCCTCGTGTTCGTTAGTGAAGTGTGTGTTCCTGCTGTTTGGAATAAAACAGGCACTGAGGAATTCAGAAGTGAGTAAGGGTTTTTACTAATAAATTACCTGAGTCCTCCACATACAAATTGCTGTACAGGGTGTTATCATTGATGTAGGCAATGAAAACTGTTTTTGGCACACACAATCACTTAGCCATCATCAAATAACCAGCTCTCAGCACAAAACAGACTCCAAAACCAACTCCACATAAGCACACAAGTAGGTGCAAATCCTATATATTGAACTTTTAATGCGTCAGCTTAAAGCAGTCATGAACCGCATAATTTAGTGTCTCGAGTCCAAAATTGACACCAGCCCCTCCGTCCATCCATTCACCTCTGTCAAAGTAGGTAGGAAGATTTTCTGTTTTTTTGGCACAGCTCCTCTGAGCCCATGCTGCTCCACCCCCCTCTCTTCCTCTTCCTCTTTTGGGCCAAAGTTGACACAGAGCCATCAATTCCATTAAGCTCTGGCCTGATACAAGAAACTAAAGCTCCCCTTTAGAACGGGCTTCAGAACCTGATAAGAGTTGGCAAGAAAATAGACTAAGTTGTAATTCATGATATGTCGCCATCTTAAACTTTCCGTGCCTACCTTCTCCCCACAGATATAGTTCGACAGTTGTACTTTGCGACTTAATTACAGGCTGTGGTAAGTCGAAGATAAAGTCATCTTTTACGGGAGGATTTACTTTGTCCTACACTTAAAACACAAAAATGAGAGGTCTGAGCAAATATTGCATTTGCCTATTGATTTATTCAATTGCTATAATAAAGTACAGACAAGCACCTTCTGTATGATTTCCACAGTTTCTCAACCACAAACCTGTAAATGAGCGTGGCCTATGTTTACACACTACACCGAGCCAAGGTTCTGTTTTAATTAGCATCTGTTTTCAAAATGAGGAGCTTCTCCAGCTCATTCAAACATTCTGAAGAACCTCTTTGCCAATGTGCCATTGCCCTTCTGCCAGCACACTAGAGTATAATCATGCATGACCTGGTTCTGTATGAGTTCAAAAGATGTTTTACATACTGTAGCTGCAAATGTGGAACATCTCACTTTGCTGACAGACGAAGACCCACATGGGCTGTCCAGGTCAAACTTTTCATGTACTCTGGCTAATTGAGATTCATAAAATACCTGAGAAACCTTTTGAAGCTGCACAACACAATTAAAAAAAAAAAAAAAAAAGTCTGTGCACTGCCAAGACACCAAAGGACAATATGAGAAAGTATGTAAAAACCCAGAATAACTGGAAAAACCATTGGCTGTAAAAAGTGTTTTTTGCTTGATCCTTGTTTCAGGCTTGGTTTATGGCTGGACTTCTGCTAAGATCTCCAAGTAGAAAAAGAGCCCCAAGTATCAAATGCTTCAAAAATATTTTTACTAGAATCAGAGCCTACCTTCAGTTGAAATAACTTCTCTCGGGAACATCTTAGATTTTATCTTTCAGCTTTTTCATCCTCTGAAAAATTTTCAAACAAACTCAGCCAAAAGTGAAATCTGTTGAAATCTTACTACAAACTCCAGATATGAGAAAAATGTCTACAACAAAACATGTTCTATATCAACAAGTGTACAAAGGATGCCATGCCTTTATAAAAAAAAATAATTAAAAAAAAAGGCTTAGACTGGCCCCTTACTACTACTACTACTACTACAACTACTGTAGCTGAATCCCAATTCACCCCTTGGCCCTCCCCCTTACCCCTACCCCACTGTTTTGTGCGTAAACATGAAGGGGTAGTGCTGTCCAGGGCTAAGGTAGAAGGCTGTTTAGCTCTCAAAATTATGACTTTACACTACAAAATTACACTACAAATGAAGGAGGAGGAGAAATTCCCCATAATTGTGTTCGAATCGTTGGCAAGATGGAGGTAAATACAGCCAAAAAGTGCAGCAGTGATGAAAGAAACACACAAATGTATGCATTTTTTTTTCCAGAAATAACTTCATTCAATCATCTGATCATTTGTTTAATGCTGTTTCAATGTGTTATAGATCAGATTTCTGTAGTTTATAGTTGATAGCTGCTTGAAGATAAACAAAGCCCATGGAACAGAGACTTTTACAGCTGCTGACGGCATGATGGATACATTTGGAAACAAAGTTTTCGCATCTGTTAATAGCGGCATCGATGCCTGCTGATGACGTAATAGGTCGTGAAGGTTTGTCCAATTTAATAGTCATAGGTAAATGTTTCAACTCCTACCCCTTGCAGCTCCATTTCAAGGGGTAGTATAGTATAACGTCAAGGGGGCGGGGTAAGGGGTGAATTAGGATTGGGTCTACTACTATTACTACTATTACTACCAAGACTGTCAATACTACAGACTATTTTCAATTGTTGAGGGATGTGACCTTTTTTTGAGACATTGATGTAGAGTCAAGATGTATGATAACATGAGACTGGCTGAATGTATTTGCATCAAAATGCAAATCTAATCTGTTTACAGTGCCCTTGAGCATGAAAATGACAGCGAAGTATTAGGTTGTCAGCTCATTAACATAATATCATATTTCTGTACGTGTCTGTACTGCTTACTTTTACACTAACTTATTGGGGAATTCAAGGGTTTTGGGGGGTTACTACAGGACCCTAAACTGGCATTAAGTTTGCTTACACCTTCTGCCGCATGCTTGTGTTAATGTTTTACTATTCAAATGACTCAACTGAGTGTCAACCAAGTATATCACAAAATCAAATTGTGTGGTACTGAATGACTTCTGTGGTTAGGTTTAGCAACTAAGAGCAATTAGGGTCAATGGAAGACAAGAGATAATGAAAAAAAAAAGACTTGTTTTAAGTTATATTTACACTAAAATGCACTCGTTCATTATCTTGAACCATAGACTCACTTTCTGTCCGCTGACAAATCCCACACCCAAAAAAGTTGTGGATCTTTCAAGGACAAATGAGGATTGCAGATATTCAATGACACCCCCCCCACACACACACA
>JAPSES010043056.1:0-12192 GCA_029822895.1 Maxillicosta whitleyi
TGTTCTCTGTGTTCTCCATAAACTGTAAATGTTCTCTGTGTTCTGCATAAACTGTAAATGTTCTCTGTGTTCTCCATTTTTTCGTGCATTAAGTCATGTGTGATTTACATTAACAAAAGAAACCAAAAAAAAACCCTTAATGTTTTCAGATTTAAATGCATTTCTTCCCCATTTCTCTTGCAGGATTCCGAATACTTTTTGTTAGTTTCTTTTCCCTCAGAAAAAAGGTTTTTATTTCATTTCTAACAAACACAAACTCTAAATTCAGCTCCTAAAAACACCCGTTGCATTTTTAATACATTAAACCCGAACATCCCATTTAACCAGAACAGGAAACTGCTCATGACACAACATTCCACAGAACTACAGATGGTTTAAAAAAAAAAAAAAATCCCCCAAAAGTCTGAAAGCAGAAGTTATCGCCTCAGTTTCAAAACCTTTGGCTGGACTTTGTTGTAATCTTTGAGACTAAAATGCATTTGTTGTTTGTTGTTGTTGAATCAAACCTGGTCCCATTAGCACAGAGTTCATTAGTAGCTGATGGATGTTACATGAGTAGAGTCATGCATGTTGTTAATCATGTTATTACAGTTAATATTTACTTGGACTGAAGCCGTAACTGAGTCTATTTACGCCGTCGCTGATGTACGGCCGCTCGCCAAAGACCCAGCCTGGATCAGAGTGTGATCATCCTGCATTAAAAGCTGAATTACACATGAATCACTTCCTGTTTTACCGGATTCCAGGCGCAGCCCAGATAAACTCATTGACCGCGGTGACTTGAGGGCAGATGCATCCTGGGACGTCGGTTACCGGACGCGTTTTCATCGGCGGTGACGAACAAACACACGGTGGGGGGAAAGAAAAAAAAAAAAAAAAAAGCAGGTGGACGTGTTACCTTCTCTCCGTAGCCGCGGTCCTTCGTCATCATTTCCCTTAAGGTCTGCAGGACTTTAATGCACAGACGCTCCTCGTTCTCCTCCAGGAGCTGCTTGGTGTGTTTGATCAGTCTGAGCAGAAAGAACAAACTAAAATTAATCAAACACATTCAAGAGAGCGCGAACCTCCTCCAAGCAGCGCAGTTACCCCCCCCCCATTTTGCGACTGACACCCCCAATATTACCCTAATCGCACCACATGAGCGCTAGATTTTAAAATCTAGAGATATGGTGTATTTTAGAAATAATGCTACATTTTTTAGTACATTTATGTGCTAATCGGTAAATTAAATAAAAAAATAAATAAAAAAAAAACATGGAAAAATGACTTTTACAGTGAGTAATGGCAATAAAAGAATGACTGGTTTTATTTTTTTAAGTCTTTAACACTTATTAAACTATTCAACAATCATGTTTTGAAGATCCATACTCGTTTTTATTGAACATTTCGCATGGTTTGCAGCTGTTGTTTTACTCTTTACATAATGAGTGAGTAATAAGTATTCGGTAAAAAGTGGTCAGATACCGGATTCGGCATCATACGAAAGAACTGACAACGTAAACAATAGCCAAAGACGGACGATTATCACTGAGGGCTGTTTAATAAATTATAATGACAAGAGTTTCAGAAAGATAAATTGGGCATTACGTTGGGCCCTGTTGAGCCACATTTTGTAATAAACATCCAAAATGTAATAACGTTTTCATTTAATTTTGTAATAAACTGCCACATTTTGTAATAAATTCTAATAATAATAAAAAATCTGGAATTTACAGAATATTCTCTGTTAATGTACCCTTTGAATATTGTACCGATAGTAATCGTTAAGTACCGCTACCAGGCTAATACAATGATACTAATAATAGGCCTAGCTTTTACAAATACTTTAAAGTAAAATAAAATACAATTAACAAACAAATAAACAATGCTTTAGAATTGTTATTACGTTAATGCACCATTTTCTAGAGAATAAAAAAGTTGCAAGTGCATTTTGTAATAATCTTCTCAAAATGTAATAACTTAATTCATAATGCAGCAAAAATTTATTACAAAATGTGTTGGGGCAGTTTATTACAAAATGCACCGGCTCAACGGGTCGACCCGGGATTTAAACCAGCAACCTTTCGCTACTGTACATGACCCCGATACAGAAATAGAATGACTTAGTCGATCAGTCGTTCCCGCTTCAGCATGTACGGCGGTTATGTCACGATTTGGAAGTTTTTTTATTATTTTTTTACTCGAACGGGGGGGCGTGTGCCGGGTGCGCCCCCCCTCTGAATCCGCGAGTGTTATGAAGTTCTATCAATGTATCCGATTATACTGCGATGAGCTGGGAGATTTTTGCGACCACTAGAGGGAGGAGTGAGTGAGTCATCTGCTGGTGAGGAAAACTAACACCCCCCACACCAAAAATCCACCGCACACACGCGTCAGATGTCGAAAACCTACTTCGATATGAAACCTCCGCTTTCGCATTTTTTGCGAGCGTCCGTGTTCTCAGGGAAGAGCAGCTCCGGACGATGCAGGACATCCACCAACACCGAGAGTTCAGCCTGGACCAGAGGCCTCAGACGGTCCTCCAACGCCGACACGATGTCCTGGAAGAACATGAGGTCCGTGAAACCAGGACATAGACCGCACCGGGAATGAACGGAATGAAAAGTAAGGAGTTGGAGAAGAAACAAAACACTGACAAGTAACAAATTAAACATACAGAGATATTTGTGGTAGCAGTTATGAGAGAAGCCTCCATATGTCAGACATCATTTCACAACTTAATTATTAAGACTTTGTTTGGTTTATATATATATATATATATATATATATATATAAAAGGGTTGGGCATTTGTTTCTGTTGCATTATCAAATAAAACAATTTGACATCAACAAACAGCAACTAAACAGTCTTTAAAGGTCTCTATTTTTATTTATTTTTACCTAAAACACCGTTTACATGTCAACAAGTAGAGAAAAATATCTTTTTTGCTAAATATTTTTATTTTAATGTGCGCAGGGCTTTAATTTAGAAAGATTCCTCAAGTAAAATTATCAGTTAAAATCTTAATGAGTTTAATCTCCTCCTGCTTATTTATTATTTGTTTTAAATTTCCCTTTAAATCAACCCTAACACACCATCGAATGGATATAAAGGACGCTGCTTGTATTATATTTCACATTACTTATATTATTTCTGCACATCCCATTAAAGCGGATCAGGTTTTTTTGGCTATTTGAAGCTCATGTAGATTTAATTTAACATAACATATTAAAATAATAATAATAATGATAAAACAGGATTTCTTTCATATAAGCGTGTATTTCACTCAACTCCTGCATTTCTATTATTAGTAAAAGATATGTCGTGCTAATATATTTTATGTATATATGAGTTCCGTTCCTACGCTGTTGATGAAACCCGAAAAAAATAACCCGAAAAAGTCGGAATTAACTCTTTAGTACCCCCTAAATCTCTAAATAACTATCCAAATGCATGTATTATACTTGATATTAATAAAATAAAGTCAAAAATAAGATACTGTACATACAGTATACAATACGTATGTACAGTAATGGCGGCTGAAATTTCGGCGTCGTAAAGTCAAAATAACGTAAGTCGGGTACGTCGTAACCCGAAGACTACCTGTTTATTATTTCAATAGAATCTAAGGGGTTTAATAGACAGGAGGAAACATAAAATGCATCAGCCCAGGTATTTTCAGTAGGAAAACGTTGACCTTCACGTCCCGTTCTCTAACGCACTTCCTGTGGAGAATTAGTGTGAAAAATTCAAATAACTGGTGTTTGTGTTGGCGTTGGCGGCTATAGTATTAACATGTGGATTTCCTGATAAGTGTTAGGGGGAAAAAAAGGATGAAAGAAAGAAAAAAAGCTGAAGGTTTATGGAAGTTTACAATTCTATTGGTGGAGAAGCAACAACACGACCCGGTCCAAAAAAGCACAGATGGAGGAGGTAAGAGGAGAAGTGAAGCACAGACGTTTCAGACTTCCACTGAAAACTGACTCATGACTTACAAGAAACAATGGAGTAACAGCACAGTTCCACAGTATGTTGTTTGCAACTGTTTCCAGACATGCTGTCAGTGTTGACGTGTAAAGTGTTTCTTAATCAGCTGGCTGTTCCACTGACCCGTGAATTACGTGAAACTAACCTGCGCATAATGTAAATGTAAATAATGTAAATATGGATTTTTCTCACCTGTTATTTATATAGAACTTCTGCACTTTGTTGTTGCACTGATGTAACTGTAAAAATGTCCCCAGGGTGGGATAAATAAAGTCTAAAAATAAAAAATCATAAAAATTTACCAAAACTCTCATTGTTCCGTTATTATTATTATTATTATTATTATTATTACTACAACGTTACATTTGGCTGATGTTTTCATCCAAAGTGAAGGTATGTATAGCGTTAAGGGCCCACCTGGGATTCGAACCAGCAACCTTCCACACCAAACGCAGCGGTGTTAACCACTGAGCTATCCAGTTTAAAAGACAGGAAAGAGGTGTTTTTTGGGGGGGGCGTAGCACAAATGGTATATTACAGAAAACTACAATTTTAACACCGTTTTCCGCAACTAGACTCACACGAATAATAATAATTTTAGGACTTTTACAAACCAATGCAAGGCTTTGTTTTAGTTCCATGTCTTTATACGGTGGGAGGAAGTTCAGTCCCTGGCGTTGGAATCGAACTCGGGACCTTCTTTACTGTGAGGAGGCAGTGTCAACTACTGCCCTAGAATACTTTATTAATCCCAGGGGGATATTTTTTGTGTGTCAATTACAAAACAATACAAACTAAATGTAAAAATAATACTGCACCGCACATACATCATGTTTCTGATGTAAATATTTGACCTTTAATGTTTTATTGCTGTTAGTTTTTGTATTCTGTACTTTATCCTGTTGCGTCCTAATAAATTATTCGTTGACACTGATCAGGTTTATATCCCATGAGGCATAGCAAAAGAGTCGGGGCTTCAACTCTCGACAAGCGTCTGAATAACGTTACAAAAGTAGACCAAAAAAGTGACCGACCTGCAGCCGCTCGATAATATTCCTGTAGTCCTTGGAGGTGGTGATGCCGGAGTCTCGTCTGGAGGTGTTCTTGGCCGACAGCCTCCAGTTCAGGATGCTCTTCTGAACCACGTTATTGGACTTGACAAACAGGTTGTTGACCTGGCTGTCCAGGTCCACTGGGATGGCGATGGCTCTGCTCTTAGCTGGACAGACACAACAGGCAGTTTAATGACTTTAAATTATCACAGATGAATAATTGTATTGTTGATATAACTGTATTTTGATGGTATAATATATATACACATGTAATATAAATATATATAATATATGACAGAGTATAGATGGAGTATATATGGTATGTATTTGAATGTGTGCATAAGTATATATCTATATATGTGTATGTATGTATGTGCATATGCATGTATGTATGTATGTATATATGTATGTATGTGTATATGTGTGTGTATATGTATGTATATATATATATATATGCATGTATTTATGTATGCATGTATGTAGTATCTATGTATGTGTATCTGTTTGTATGTATATGCATGTATGTATGTGTATGTTCATATATAGATGTATATAAGTGTAATTTCAGTCCAGTATATTTTTCTATATTATTCAATGATACCATACCAGAACCATGTAAGGACGGGCTTCTTCCTACTGCCTTTCAGATATAACTATTGTTATTGTCTATAGTATGTTTTCTTTTTGTTGTTGTTGTTGCATGTCTGAATTAAACAGTAAACAAACAAACACATTAGAGTTACTGGAGTTGAATAACCCCCGGTCGGAGGTGATGTGGTTTCTTACCTACGTCTGACAGGACTTTAATACAAGCCTCCACTGATGCCTTCTGGACCGGGTTGAGCCAGTTACAGTGATAAACCCTGAACACACCCTGAAGCAGCTGCACGAAGACCGGCTGACGAGTCTGAACACAGAGGAAACACTAATTACAGACCAACGTAACCAGGCTCTGGGCCATGACAGGACCTTCATGTGTCACACTGTGTTCTGTGTCTTCAGTGTTTACAGTAAAACGTTCTGTTTGTTGGTTTAGCAAAGTGCACACATATGCATTTGTTTATTTATTTAGGTCCAATATGATTTATGTACAAACGAATTAATAAGAAAAAAAAAAAAAACAGCTTCCATAAACCAAAGTGTGACCTAGTATGCACATTTTTAAAGTATAGTTCATATTTATGTAATTGTAAATAATGTAAATATGTTTTTTACTTACCGTCTTCTTGTCTGTGATTTATATAGAATTTACTGCATTTTATTATTAAACTGCTGTAACTGAAAAACTTATATTAACTTAATTAATTAACTTATATTTTCTTATAAAAATGTAACTTTTTTCACATTAAAAAAACTGAGAAAAGTTTGGAGATGACATTAATACATTATTATTTTTATTAAACTGGTCTGACCCACTGGAAGCTCACGTCTTTAACCCTTTTTATTCAGAAAATATGAGTTTTATTGCATTATTTTTCTTACATTTTAACACGTGTCAGACGTTTCTTTTTTGGTTATACTACACCTGAATATATTCAAAGATTTCATATATATATATAGTATATTTGTATATGTGTATATAGTAATTCTAGAAAGTTGTATATAGTAATTCTAGAAAGTTTTATTTTATTTTATATTATATTTTTAATATTCTCACTTCTTAATGATGCACATTTCAATCTTTTTTTTGCACTCCTTCTGTGTTTTCTGTAAGAACCTGTAACTGTGAATTTCTCCACTGTGAGATAAATAAAGTAACTTATCTTATCTTATTAAAGAACAGGTTTTGGGAAGAATTTTACTTAAAATGCAATTTATTTGTTAATAAAAGTCTTTCAAAACTTATATGATACTTCTAACTGTTCTTCAATGTACCCCAAAAACGCAGGCAGCAAATTTTGCATGAAAACAAAAACAAAAAACTGAATATAAACAGGTAGTCCTCAGGTTACGACTACCCGAGTTACGTTATATTGACTTTACAATGCCGAAATTTCATCCATTACTGTACATACGTATCTTATTTTTTACATTATTTTATTAATATGAAGTATAATACAGGTATTTGGATAGTTATTTACAGATTTAGGGTTAATTCCGACTTTTTGGGTTATGTCGACAGCGTAGGAACGGAACTGGTTCGTAACCCGAGGACTACACACGTAAACAAGAGGTGTAACCTGTGAAAACAACCGTCCAAGTGTGTTCCCCGACATGTTTTAATTCACAGCCCCATTTGTGTCACAGTGAAGGGGGGGGTCCTTTGGGTCCATTAGAACCCCAACACAACTCACCAAAACCCAGTGTAAAACTACCACCACAGAACAAGAGCACATCTACCAGCGGACACAGCCCTATGGGTGCAATAAATACCTCCGATATCTTTCCGAGAAAGGCCGCCTGTTGCGAGAGAGAGAGGGTTGGAGCTGGTAAAACCTCATTATGCAGAATTCTGAGAAAGTCTAATTAGTTACGTAAAAGGGGGGTGAACTAGTTCTACTGCGGCCGATCACAGGGGCAGAGTTAAAGGGATTTGGCGCTCTACTGTACGGAGGATTACCGGAGAAGTTGTGGGAAGTAGGGCACTACCTCAGCATTGCATCAGTGCGTCACGTGCACAACATCCCACAAAAACCTTGTGCAACGCTGCCCAGATGTGTGCGCTGACTAAGCTATGAAAACAAACCACGTAACTTTGCACCCAGAACAGGAAGTCACTTAGAGCTTGAAGGGAATCTCAGATACTTACATACATGTACCGGGCCATCTACGCAGGAGGAAGAAGGTCATGAATAAAGTATATGAGTAGAACTGTGGAACACTGGTGTTATTTTATTTATGCATTTCAGGTCTGTGTGCGTCATATTTACTGGTTTAAACCTGTCGGAATGACTTTAATAATTATGAATAAAATGGATGTGTTTTATGGGCAGATTAAAAGCTGAATTTTACATAATAAGACTGAGCAAATGGTTTGTGCAAATACAATAAATGTGTGGTTTGTCACATAGTCCAGTGAAATATCATATAAACTGCCAAACAGACCAAAATGAGTCTGTCTGTAATATATGGTTTTTGAAAAAAAAATAATTTACCATGTTTTTCCTATGTATTTAATCTACAGGAGCATTTTTCCCGGTTAAATTATTATTATCATCACTACTACTACTACTAATAATAATAATCAAAATAATAACTCAACAAAATTAACAAAATAAATCAAATTAACAACATAACCCAAACAAAAGAACAAACATGAAGAAGAATATTAAAAAAAATGACAAAGAAAATGTTTTTCTTATTTAATCTGAATGAGTAATATTTTCCTGGTTAAATAAAAGGTCATGATCACTACTACTACTACCACCACTACCACTACTACTACTACTACTACTACTACTAATAATAATAATAATAATAATTCAACAAAATGAACAAAAAAATAAAAAAAGTCAAAAATTAACAAAATAAATTAACAATATAACCTAAACAAAAGCACAGAAATGACAAAGAAAAGCTTTTTCTTATGTTTGAAAAATACATTTTTAATCTCAAAGAGTAATATTTTCCTGGTTAAATAAAAGGTCATGATCATTATTATTATTATTATTATTATTATTATCTCTACTAATATTAATAATAAGAATAATTCAACTAAATTTACAAAATCATTTTAAAAAAATCAAAAATTAACAAAACAATAAATAAAATTAACAAAATAACCCAAACAAAAGAAGAAAAATGAAAATGAATATTAAAAAAAAAAAAAAAAAAATTCTTATGTCTTTCCTGATTAAATAAAGGCCATCATTATCATTATTATCAGCATTATTATTATCATTATTATTATTATCATAATTGATTAATTGATTGATTGCACTTTATTGATCCCAAAACTGGGAAATTTACATTATTATTATTATTATTATTATTATACATGAGAATGTGTCTAACCCGTCATATTTATGGACTCCGGTTCTAATGTCTGTGTTCCTTGCGTGTCCGATTACCTGCAGACTCGTGCTCTGGTCAGAGAAAGGTGAGCTGAAGAAACATGTGACAATGCTCATGACGGTCTCGGTTACATAACGCTCCAGCATGGTGTCCGCATGCTTCCTGTCACTGGTGTTGTTGCACACCTAGGCAAAGACAGGACAGATATGAGCGTGACGCACAGCCAACGGCTCACACTTCCTGCATGTGGGTCACAGGTAGCATATGTTCACAACACGCCGCCGTGACATAATCGACCCGCGGCGACACAAAAGACTGACACAGTTCAGACCGACTTTGACCGACGTGCGGCGTCTTACCCGACAAATGTCCACCAGGAAGTTCTCAAACAGCTTCCACATGTGGTTGGAGGTGTAAATCTCCTTCATCTCCACCTCGGTGTCCACGTAGCAGTGATTCAGGAAGTTGATATAAGCGATTTTCACCTTTAGCCACCGACAAAAATAAACAAAAACAGCCAGTAAAACTGCAGAACATATATGTGCAGTAGGAGCGTGTATCGGCAAGAAGATACGAATTACAATACGATATACTGCGATAAACCACAATGCAGCAGTGTTGTGTAGTAACAAAGTAAAAATACTTCAGTACTGTACTTAAGTACATTTTTATGTACATTTGTCTGACGCTTTTTATCCAAAGCGACTTACGAGGTATAGGCATGTGTAACGTTAAGGGCCTTGCCCAAGGGCCCACCTGGGATTCAAACTGGCAACCTTTTGGGAGACTTTGTACTTTACTAGAGTTTTACATTTTTGGACATCTTTCACTTTTACTCCACTACATTTTCAAAGTTCCGTTTCATTACTCGTTACGAAAGGGTAACAGTGTTTTTGCGGAACTATCGGTGCAGTTCAGTCCACTGAATGTCTCTGAATGTGGTGCGGAAGGTTGTCAGTTTGAATCCCAGGTGGGACCTAAGGCAAGGCCCTTAACGTTACACATGCCTATACCTCGTAAGTCGCTTTGGATAAAAGCGTCAGCCACATGTAATGTGATGTGGTGGCGTCAAATATTACATGTTTTTGGCCGAGCAGTGTATTTTTTGTTTGTTTGTTTGTTTTACAAGATTGTTTGATCAGAGCAGGATCTAATGCTATATCACAAAATCATCCTCTGTAAATATATATATATATATATATATTTTTTTTTTCAAAACAAAATTTTTTTCAGATAAAGTTTTAATATCTAGCCAGTGTTTCCCGCAGCACTCTCTAGCCAAGGCTATTGGGATGTATAGCGTAAAGAACCTTTCCCTAGGGGTCACCTGGGTCTCGAACCTTTCATCTCCTGCACCAAAGTCAGTGGCGTTAACCACTGAGCTACTGAACACAGCGAAAATAAACGTATAAAAGCCGTTGTTCCCACCTCGGGGATGCAGTCTTCATGCGTGACGACCCGTACGATATCATCCAGAGGAAGCAGCGAGTTGCATTTGATCTCCGTGTAGACGTTCTTGCCCTCGGTGCAGACGGCGAGCAGCTCCACCAGGTGGATGTGGTACATCAGCGGGCTGTTTTCATCCATGCGGTCCCGCTCGGACCGCATCATCTGGACCAGCGTCTGGAAGGAGGCGCGGTCGTTGTAGAACACCAGAACGTCCTCACCGGAGTTCACCAGCTGAGGAGAACGGACGCCGTCAGTAGTGGAATATCACCGACACCATCACTGTCGTTACTAACACTGTATATACTGTTAAACCCCGCCCCCTCATATCACAACATGTGCAATTATACTGTAAATATGCACATAACATTTAAATTTACAGAAATAGATTTAATTTTTCTCTTTATGTTTCATCTTTCGTACTTTATTTTGTGCATTTGCTGCCGTCAACCCCGTCAATAATGTCTAATCTTATATTAACTTTGTCTTATTTTTATGTTTGTCGCATTTCATTTAGTCGTTGTTTCGTCTTATTTAGTCTTAAAGTAATTAGTTTTTATCTTATTTAGTCTTAGTCTTGTCTTTGTCATCTCATTTAGTCTTTTGTCCTATCTTAGACTTTTTAAAATCTTATTTAGTCTTTGTCGTGTTTTATTTAATCTTGGTCTCATTTAGTCGTGTCTTACTTCATCTTATTTAGTTTTGTTTCATTTAGTCTCAATTAGTCTTGTATTATTTAGTCTCATGTTATTTAATCATTAGTCTTATTTAGTCTTCTCTTATTAGTCTTGTATTATTTAATGTTATGTTATTTAATTTAATCCTATTTAGTCTTGTTTTATTTAGTTTTAGTCTTGTATTAGTCTTATCTTATTTAGTCTCATTTAGTTTTATCTTATTTAGTCTTAGTCTTGTATTATTTAGTCTCATCTTTACTCTTGCTTTATTTAATCTTAGTCTCATCTCATCTCATTTAGTCTCGTCCTTATTCAGTCTCGTCTTCTTTAGCCCCGCCTTGTCCATTTCCGGTGCTTTCACACTCACCTCGGCCATAACGATGTCCTGACACTTCTTAATGAACTTATTTTCAGCTTTTACAATCGTCTGCAGGAACTTTAGATACTGCACGTGTCGACCGTGAGACTCGATGCAGTGGACGAAATGTTGAACCACGCGCTCGTTGATTTCGCTGCAGAGCTGGAAGTTGTTCATGAAGATGTGCTGCATGGTGACGGCCTCCAGGATCTGACAACGACAGGAGGACGCTCAAACATGACCGGAAAAACCACCCGTGTGTGTTATAGCCTGAGGCCGCTGCGTTTGGACCTTACCCCCGGGTTGAGAAAGAGGTTGATGTGCTTGTGCAGAAGAGCCTGGTTCTGCTGGTTTCCTGCGCAGAAGTTCTGCAAGAACTCATGAGCCAGTTTCATGATCTCCTGCATTCGGACGTCCTCACCCTGTTACACAGACAAACACATCAGTAGGGTCACACTCATTTTAGTTTAGGGGTCACGTTAAGCCCAGTTTGATCTGTAGTGGGTCAGACCAGTAAAATAATAACAACTAGAAAAGCTCCGCCAAGCAGCACAGTTCCCCCACATATGGTGACTGACACCCCATAATATTACTGCCATATTTGTTTTTTATTTATTTTATTAGATTCTTGACACTGGAAACAAACCCAAAGAAATTGGAATTCCGTAATGTTGGTTTTCTTCAGGATCTAGCTCCATAACTATTGAAGATACGTCTATAGAAAAGTCCATGGACTAT
>JAPSES010043077.1:0-10547 GCA_029822895.1 Maxillicosta whitleyi
TCTAATTTAGGATGTGATGAAGACTGGATGCAGCGGTTCGATTCTGCATCATCAATAATCAAAAAATGAATGAAACTGTGAAATTAAAGGTGTAGAAAAGCACTATAAAAGTGCAGTCCATTTAAACCGTGTAATGAACATGTGGCTCGTGGCTGTATGTAGTAGGCATCCCTTAGTCTCGGGAGACTATGGAGTTGTGCTCTGGTTGGCGTTTCGCAGTGTCGTGTGTGGCTGAAAAGGCTGATGTGGGAGTGGCAGTTCCTTCCACACTGGGCGCAGACAAAGTCTGTTGCTGGTGTGACCGTCTGGCCTCGGGCCTTCCTCCTCCGTCGCTTTGCCTCTAGTTCCTGGGTGAGTGACTCTTCATACCTGGAGAGACCTCCTTCCACAGTTTGTCTCCAGGCTTTTCGGTCAGAGGTCACAGCTTCCCAGGTACCAAGGTTGACGTCCATGGTCTTTAGGTCCCTTTTGCATACATCAATGGCTGTATATAGCTTTACTGGATTGTGTTTATCTTGATTTTGCACTTCTTTTGCACTTTGCTACTGTAAACTTGGAATTTCTCCTTGTGGGACTAAGAAAGGTGTGTCTTGTCTTTTCTTGTCTTATCTTATATAATTTTACTGGGGGAAAAAAAAAACAGAAAATAATATGACAATAAATAGTGATAAATCACTTAATGAAGGTTAAATATAAGTTAAAAAAAAAAAAAAAAAAAGCCTTTGGGAATTGCGACATAAGTAACACTGGACCCTTATGGGTTAATTCAATATCAGTTTTTCAGCCTTAATTAACATGGAACAATAGTGCTATTTAAGCCTAATTTTACAATTTTTAGTTTTATTTCAAACAATGAAATCCACTGAAAAATCAGTGTGTCTTCAGATACAGCTGAACAATGTGCATTAAAGCCTGTTGTTTAACCTCCAGGTTCAGCGGCACTAAAAGCTGTATTTATCTCCAGCTGTAACGTTCCTGAACAAAGTAGAGGAACGCCTCCCTGCTGCCCAGACGACGTCTTAATGCTTAATTTAAAAAAAAAAAAAAAGAAAGAAACAAAGAAACTATCTTCCTTTGACAAGAAGGTCAATTGCTCATTAATGATTGTTGAACCCAGGTGAAGAGTGGAAATGACAGTTTGATTGATCTGATAATTCCTGCTGTTCGTTTTATCGTGCATCAGTGACAGTTTATGTGATGAAGAAGGAATGAGGAAAACTACTGGACCATGAGGATGGAAACTCTGTATGTTACACAATGAAATGGGAATATTATCAAGGAAAAAAAAAAGACTATTAGCTATCATGATGAGACTGAAAACGTGGGAAGATGTGAAATGAAGAGGAGTAATCTGGTAAAGTGGCTGAAGAGTAGATAGATACAGTATAGACGGATGCCAATCCCCCTATAATTAAAATCAATTCTGTATTTGTAATGGTGCCAGTTTAGAGGAGATGTGGTCTGAGTGATGGTGAGAAAACTCAGAGTGGCTGATTCCCACATGAAGAAAGTTCATTTAGTCGACTCTGAGGGAAGAATTAAAAGTGAAATTCTTAAAAGGACAAGTGTAAGTGACGATTAACCCTTAAAACACCAAACAACGGTGAGAAAAACCATCTGATCTAAACTGTTTAATACCCGTTCATCTATTATTAGTATTATTATTATTATTATTATATATTATCAATACATGTAAATACAGTTGGTCATCTTTTCATGGTCATCACATATGACCTATTTGGATGTTCAGAGGCTCCGTAGTTACCGTGGAAACACCGTCATCTTCTACAACATCAAAGTCAAATCTTAAAATCTTCTTTTTTCCCTGTTTTTACTTATAATGGACAACATTTCAAATGTCTGTAGCAGCAAAACTAATGAATTAATTCACGTCAAATTTGGATTATAGATTGCCACTGACCCAGAATGGATCTCATTATGTTTTGGGAGCAGTAGGTAAAAGTCTGCATTTTTTATGAATTTTTTACTTATACTGGGCAAAATATGTATGAGGGGCGGGGTTTGTTGAGTCCAGCACCACTTGTTTTTGGTTTAGTTTGTTTGTTTGTTAACACTTTAGCAGCAAAACTATTTGTTGAATTCATACCAGGTTGGGTTTATAAATTACCAGTGACCCAGAACAGATGTGATTACATTTTCGGAAAAGTATGTCAAAGTTATTTTTTTTAAATTGATTTTTTTTTAAATCCTTATGTTTACTTATAATGGGCAAAACATGTATGAGGGGCGGGGTTTGTCGAGTCAAACACCACTTGTTTTTGGTTCAGTTTGTTTGTTTACACTTTAGCAGCAAAACCATTAGTTGTATTCATACCAGATTGGGTTTATGGCCCAGAAAACATGTGATTACATTTTGGGAAAAGTAGGTTCAACAGGTATCAATTTACTTGAAACTTAGCACATATACATTTTTTTTAATATCTAACAAATATTAAATAAGGATCGATGCCAAAATAAGCTGCAACACATGCGAGGGGCGGGGTTTGTTGTATCTGGTGTCACTCGTTTATACATTTGCTGAAATAGTTATTTTTATTTCAGTTTTCTCTGTTTCTGATGTAA
The DNA here is from genome assembly GCA_029822895.1 of Maxillicosta whitleyi. Taxonomy (NCBI): domain Eukaryota; kingdom Metazoa; phylum Chordata; class Actinopteri; order Perciformes; family Neosebastidae; genus Maxillicosta; species Maxillicosta whitleyi. Next base: position 2,584 of record JAPSES010043077.1, read on the forward strand.
TAACCCTCAACTTCAATTTGAAGTTTAATGAACATCTACATGACCAATGAATTAAATATAGGAAAATACATGATTTTGACAAATTTTTTTTTCACAATTTTTCTTGTATTTTGATTGTATGCTGCTGCTGTCATATATCAATTTCGCAGCTTGGGATCAATAAAGTACTTACTTATCTATCTATCTAAAATACAGACGTTAATATTAAACCAAATGGGGATAAATCGTTTAAGAAAAATGAAATCGAGAGAAAATTTAACAAAAGCAGCACTGGGTCTTTATGGGTTAAACATATAAAGGAGGCTGAAGATCCATCTCTCATGTGTCTTCCTTAAAGGCATAGATGCACCACAGTATTCTAATAAGAACTTACTGAACTGACATTTGTTCAGCTGTAGTGAGTCACACAAACCACAAAAGGATCAAGTGAAGATGAGAAAAAACACACCTGACTTCTTATGTGTATATTACATGCTCTTACATCTTTTTAAATGAATTTTCATCACGCATATTTCACTGATTGTTACACAGTCAGCAATTTTCTATTTGGTAGCGTATGCAGATCAGCTAAAATGGAAAAAATGAAAACGGAGACACTAGAATACTTTCCTTGGAAATGAGGCACTTAAAGATGAAACTCAAGAATGTCATCTAAGGTTCACAAGCCTGGAGTGAAGGAGTCATGTGACTTTTTTAATATATGACACCATTACACATACGCTTCTATTTCTGTTGGGCTTTTTTTTTTCCCCCCGTGAGTATTTTTCTGGCATTAGGCCAGTAATCAATCTGGAGGAAGCAGGCCGGAAACAATGAGAGGAAGGAAACCGGTTTGAGTTTCACATTTGGTTTTTGGTGGTGAAAGATAATTGAGCTGGCTGAATGTTTCGCAGGTTTCTATTTGGATAAACTCAACGTGCATACATAGAAATAATCCAATTATAAACCAGAGGTGTAAACGTCATTTTAGTCCAGGTTCCACAATCAGCCCAATATGATCTAAAATGGGCCGGACTAGTAAAATTATAAAATAATAATATTTATTTGTATAGCACCTTTCATACACAAATTGTAGCTGCTTTACATTGATTAAAATTCAAAATACACTTTAATGACAGAGGTGAAATAAGAAATACATTAAGATTTGATTGCACATAAAATTATGAGAAATAAAATGACATTTACACAGATTTGCATCAGACAGGGGTGAAATAAAGATGCAATAGTAAGTGATTATACACAAATTATAATATTTCAATAAAATAGAATAAAGTAAAATTAAAAAAAAGCGCACATTCATGGTTTGGACTTGTGACCCCATTTTTTATCTCCTTTCAAAGGCTAATCAAAATGAAAATATTTTTAATTTGGTTTTAAATATGTTCAGTGAGCTGGCATGTCTAAAGTCTTTTGGAATTATATTTCACAACTTTGGTGCATAGTTATCAAAGGCTGCGTCCAACCCATTTTCTTTGTAATATTTCTGGGAATCACTAGTAACCTTGCGTTGGATGACTTTAGAGTTCTAGTTTGTACATAATTGATCAGTGAGTTTGCAATGTAACTCGGTCCTGTTCCATTTTAAGCTTTATAAGTGAGGAGTAGTATCTTTAAATCAGTTCTGTAGGTTACCGGTAGTCAGTGCAGGGAAAGCAACACTGGAGTAATGTGATAAATAATGACAACTCCAAAGTTTTTTTTTATGTTTTAAGTAAAATTGCATGATGAAACTATCAAACTATATAATGTAAATGTGTATTTGTTTCTTTTTCTTAATGCCTACTATTTATACATCTTTATTCTGCACTTTACTGTTATATTGCTGCTGTAACTGAAAATTTCCCCAAGGTGGGATAAAATAAACTATCTATCTATCTATCTATCTATCTATTTCTTAAATGGATGAAATTTTGCTCATATTTGCTATTTTGGAACATGTCCCTGTGGTCTACATAAACTCTGAATGCTGTTTGTGTCTGAATTCTTCTTTAATTCAGCTCCACAGCTCCATCTTCAACACTATTTCCACGGCACACCTGATGACTTTTCACAACACACTGGTTGGGATACACTTGTTTAGATCATAAGCATGACGCACTAAGCCGTAACAACTAAAGTGACGGTAATGTTTTGGTCTTTTGTTTGTGTGTGAAGCGTTATGTAGTGAAACCCGTTTGACAGATGCATTGTGACAGACTTGGTATTACAATATAGTCCGAGTTTAGAGCTGGCATTAGACGTCTTGATGCATCTTCGCGAAACTCAGCAGCGTATAAATGTCAAAATTGCACTTGCCGCTGTTCGTTAAGTGCCCATCATGTTTGCCTGGTCATTAGTCAGTGCTTTAAAAGATTACCAATGCATTTTCTTTTGACGCTGAATGACAGCCATGACCTGCCCGACAACTTCCCATCAGCTCCTTAACATTATCTCTCAGTAATGGATGTGTGTTTGTTTCAGGAGCACGAGAACCCTATTTATTTGCTCTTTCTTTGTTGTCATTTTCTTTGTTGACATGTCTATAATTTGCATAAATTTCACTCAACAGTTTGATGGAAACACTCCACAGTGGCAAAGTAATATCAAACTCTATTTCCCGAACAGATGCTGTACACTACTGAGCGTGCAGTTTTTATATAGCAACTAAGATAAGACGCAGAGTTTATTTATCAAACCTCAAATACTGTTTTTTTTTTTTTTTCAGACTTAATTCCAGTCAAGTCTTCGTCCTCTGACTCCAATTTTTTTTATATTACCTTACAAAGATTGCTTTTCCATATGCTTGTGAGGGAAATATAATAAATGCACAAAAGGAATGGCAGCTCCATCAAACCTTAAAGATTCACTAAAATCTCTGAGTGGTTTCATTAATATTTTTCGAGCAGAAGTCATTAGTTATTTATTAATTTGACAAAGATGGGTTTTTACTGATAACCTGAATGTGAACCCACCTTCCATCTCTAAATGAAAATGTATCCATCTGAGTAAGCAAGATTTTGTGAAAAAGTGAAAAGAAGCTGGAAAAAGTAGAGGAAGCACAAGGACAAATATGTAAATATGTGCTATATGGACAAAAACAATTGGACACGGTGCATTCAGGTGCATCATTGGAACACTGGGTAATAAAACAGCCATGATAAATGTCATCATTAATATTTGGGAAAATGTTTATATGTTGTTTACACTGTTTTAAATGTTCCTGCTATACATTTTTAAGTATTTGTCACATTCTGTCCACAAATAATAACTTTGAACTATAATTAACTGTCTGGTTTATGTAATAATCAGCCTTTCATAAATTAAAAAGAACAAATAGTGTCAGGCCCTCATATGTATTGTATCTTATTTTGACATGGATCCAGCTGATGTCACGTCTGTGCATGTACTGATGTCAGCATATGAACTGCCTCTATATGTGTGCCAAGTTTGAAGTAAATTGAAGCAAAATTGAGTTTTTATAAACATATGAAATCTTGCCCATTTTAAGTAAATGAGAGAAAAATAATAAAAATTTGAGCTTTGACCTACTTTTCCCAAAATGCAAACACTTCTATTCTGGGTTATTGGCAATCTACAAACCCATTTTGGTATGAATTCAACCAATGTGTTTACTGCTACAGACATTATAAGTAAATGGGGGGGGGTTAAACTTAATTTAAAAAAATGTGAACTTTGACCTACTTTTACCAAAATGTAAACATATCTATTCTGGGTCACTCGCAATCCATAAATCAGATTTGGTATGAATTCAACCAATAGTTTTGCTGCAAAAGTGTTGAACACAGAAATAAACAAACCAAAAAGAATACCCCTTGCCTTCCTTCAGGGGGGAGGGGCAAATATTGATTTGACACATATTGTAATACTTAATGACAACAAGTGACATGAATATTTTAATTATGATGATAATTCAAATCAACGGAAACCAAACCTGTATATAAAATAATAATAATAATAATAATAATAATAATAATAATAAAATACCTGCATTAAAAATGATACTCAAAGAGAAAAAACTAAGGAAAATAACTGTTAAATGTGCCTTCAGATCAAAAACTTTATATGGTCAAAATACAGTGAGGTTGTATAGTGAAGACCATGTGGTTGGTGAGAGAGCAACAGCATAAAAGAAGAAAAGGAAAGTTGTGATTAATAATTCTGATTTCTTTTGATACAAATGTTTTTAAAATGTCTTTAAACTTCACACAGTTTTTTTTTTTTTTTTTTTTTTTAAATCCGGGACAGTATTCTGCGTTAGTCAAACTCATAGGCGTCTTTAAGATGATATAGCATCTCAACCAAACTAAAAAGCAACAAAGTCTTACTACTATGAGACATAAATAGTAAATGTGGATATGTGTCATTGTAATCTGACCTGAAGCCAGCAGCAGGTGAGCATCAGTCAGTCTGACTTCCTGTCGGTGCACTGCATGCCGTCTCACCTTAGCCTGACCTTGTACATTTCCCAATTGCTACTATGTATTCCCTGAGCAAATTGAAACACACACACACTTCCTCAGCTCCACACACACACACACAAACACACACCACTGTGTCAGCTGACAGAGCTTGCAACCGGATTCCTGGGTTTCAGACGGCAGCAAATCAGGAGCCACTACTTGTCACTGATAAAACATGGCCGATTCCTCATGTCGTCACAGGTCAGCACTCTGATTGACAGCACAGATTCAGTTACAACACCTCTACCACCCCCCCCCCCCCCACCCACACACACACACACACACACAAGGCTGCAACTTCAAATGATGACTATGACTGCTCAGTTTCACACAGGGATTATTCCCATTCTGTGTTTAATTTTCTCCTAGACTGCAGGACCCAATGTATTATTTATGGGCAAATTTTTTTTCACTTTTTCAAATGTAGACTTTTTTTTTTACCTGCTGTCTAAACCAGTGATGGAGAAAGTACTCAGACCTCTCACTTGAGGAAACTAAACCACAGTGTAAAACCACACTGCAGCTCCTGCATTCACAAGCGTACTTTGGTAAAAGTATAAGTGTTGTTAAGTGCCAGTGAGGGACACAGCCTAGACCTGACTGATCAGGGGACACCTAATCCTGCTTAAGGACTGCAGCAGGATCACTCTTACCTTGGTCCTTGGTGTCGTTCCTGTTCTTTACTTTTTCCCAGTATTCCAGAGCTACACTCCAAAAAAGGCCTGTACAAAAATACAAAAATTCAACTCACTATTAGGTCTTATTTCAAGTAAGTAAGTAATATATATATATATATATATATATATATACACACACACACACACACATACATACACACACACATATAAATAAGATAAGATCGTACTTTATTAATCCCAAAAGAGAAATTCACACCTTCCAGTTACAACTGATCAAGATACATTTGAACACAGACAAACATGGGAATACAGATACAGTTGAACTGACATTTTGCAGCCGTCTACAGGCACCACGTTTATGCAGAATGAAAAGAACAAACATGAGGGAATTGTGGAGAGAAAAAAAAAAAGACAAATTCCACTCAGTAGTCTAACTCTACAGGGTGTAATTCATGAAAAAAAACAATATTTGTCTGTTCGTCATTAATGTGTCTGCTGGTAATGACTGGGTTCATTTCAATTACGTACTGTGGACCTTAATCTGTAGTATAATATAGCCTATAGTGTATTTTTATTTCATATTTATAACATGAACCTACAAAGTAACTAAAAGAACAATATTTGCTTCAGAAATAGAAGAGTAGAATCATGAAGTAACAGAAAATGAAAATACTCAGTTAAGAAGTAAGCACCTCCATTTACCAAAGTACATTTTTAGTCCCTGGTTTCAGCTATAGCTAGTCCTGGAGGTGGTGCAAGGACTGTAAAATCTTTGTCTTTCTCTGACATTGCTGTAGGAGGCTATTTTCAATTATCCTGTATCCAAATCAAGGGGGGAAAAAATAATTATGTGCCAACAATAGATGATTAGAAAAAATAATGAATTAAATGTGCTTCACCGGTGTAATTATGTTTCATGTAATTAACAAAATTATTTATCCTGTGACTGCTTGTCTAATGAGTGAAATTACATCTTATATCTCCCTCTTTAGGACTAATGAACACTGTAGTTGTTGTGAAAATAGAATGTAAGAGTTTCTTATTATATTAGTGGGTTGAGACTCCATACAAATCACTTTGGTGACTGGTCTAGATAGGATGCAGTTGATTGTCAGCCTTCTATGTTGCATCTTCATGGTGCACCAATGATGTCACCAACAGCAGTCCCATTGGACATACTGGTAATTAACAATAAGCAGGAAAATATCTCAGATCATAATTGCATGCCTGCAGACAGGATAAACTAATCAGCCTTTTGATTAGAATGCAGATTTTAACAATCAGTGCCTCGACGGAGTGTGTAAGACATGAAAACATGGGTTTCTGGCATTACTTTCTGTTTTGTTATGAGTATGAAATTCTCCTGTCACTGCACAGAATAAAAGACAACATGAAACATCAGACATCTGTTCACCTCATTCTTTCAATGGTCTGCGCTGAACCAACCAACATCATTCTGTATCTGAACCTTTCTACATGTACAAATGCAGCTCTGTGTTATCAGCGATGCTTGACAAAGGCACGGTTGAAAGCTTGACAATCCAATCACAGCTTGGGCTTCTGCTAATGCACACTGATTCGTATGGTACATCCAATAGCATGGATAGTATCATAACCAACCTATTTCTGACTTGAGTGATTCTACAGGACAATAACCTTTGATCTACGCACTGCGATCTGTACATAAAGGTACATAGAAGCATGGAGGAAAATTACTGAAATCAAAGTAAAGTGATGCGTCTCCATTAAGGATCATGTGCTAATGAAGACCCTGGTTGATTCAAACAAAGCCCTGAACAACACAGAACCAATTTTCAATTTCAAGTCAGATTGTAATCCATTTACAGGTATCCTGTGGGTACTGTTGAATTCATCTGAGGAGGACCTTTATTAAAAGATTAATAAAGTCCAACCTGATATCGTATCTGTCCTATTTTCCTCTGAAGCGTCCCATAAAATTAAGGATTAACTCTCTTATCTCTAACAACCGACGTGTATCAAACATGTGAGAGAAACAAAAAACTGGATTAAAGCTGTAATGTCAGAACGTCAGATTAAGTGAAAAGCCCACATTAGGTCAAATTCATTGAAGACGTAGGAATACAGTAGGTATTTCTGGAGTAAATATTCATCACACTCAGTAGCGGTATCCTGTTATTTGAAATTCAACCACTGAGGTTTTTCAGTGTTATTTAAGTTGTTTCACTGAGATAAATACTAATGCTTTTTTCAGTGATTAATTAACATAAAAAGCAGGCGGACTGTTAAAGCAGGTGAAAAATGATGTTGGTGAAGTAATTTTAACTCATAAAATCCCAGTGGCACTTTTGTGTCAGTTCCCAAATAATTTTTTTTCTCTCAATTTAACCTTTCTTATGTGATTCATCACCATATTATCCTCTATGCACTTTGTGTTTTTTCTGTTAAAATCTGATATTTTCCTATATTTAATTCACTGGTGATGGAGATGTTCATCTTAGAGTTGAGGGTTATTATATCAGAACTGGAGAAAGGTGACTAGTTACCTTAGTGGTTTAGTCCACTGGCTTTAGTGCAGCAGAACGTTTGAGTCCCTTTTTATAAAGGTCCTTTACGCTATACATCCCAATACATGTAGCCACAAGGGGAAAGTGTCTCATTATACCGGCCTCAAGCCCGGATAAATATAGAGGGTTGTGTCACTACAGTGAGGGTCTGGTTTACGCCTGTAAAAACGTATGCAAACTGAAAAAACCCGTTGAAGCTGATTTATAAACAGGACGCATCGTGGATTGCCTCTCAGGTGGGCGAAACAGCTTACGCAAGCGTGTATCTGCGACATGGGCGTTTCTGACAGACTGACGCAATTCTCAGCCAATCAAATGAA
>JAPSES010043098.1:0-12191 GCA_029822895.1 Maxillicosta whitleyi
AGAACTATTGGTGCAGTTAAATCCACTGAATGTCTCCTGGAATCAGAACCAAAGGTGGTGACGTCAAATACTGCATGTGCAACTTTTTCTGTATCAAACAGAGATGGAAGTCTACAGATTTTCCCATTTTCCATGTATATGCATATCCCAAATATGACCAAACCAGGACAAACCTTATGACCAGATATTTGTGTGTGTGTGTGTGTGTGTGAGAGAGTGCAAACAGAGTCACTGTGAAAGTCACATGGAATCTGATCATTTCAATTCAGATGTGGGCCACTTCCATTAGTGACCTTAAGTCAGATACAGATCTGATTTTTGGAGTGGAGCTTCAGTCAGAAACAGTCACATCACACCATTTTTACATTCCACGCAGTAATTTAATATATTTCTATGAAATGCGATGATCAGTAGAGCTTTCAGGAGACTGGCAATGTCTGAAAATCCACACTAAAAGACATTTTTTTATATTATAAAAAATTGTATGCGAGTTGAGCACTATTTCTAGATAAATATTGCAATGTGCAAGTTCTCAACACTTTGTAAGTATCAATATCCCACGATGCAATGCAATTGTTATTAACCCTATAACGCCAAATGTATTATATTTATACTTATTTATACTTTTTCCCCAAGATGGTGCGGCGTGAGATGCTGAGTTGCAGCAGCTCTCTTCACTGACTTCCTTCTACCTGCCTTTTCTTTTGCATTGGTGTGATTTTACTGCTATAAAACTGATAAATTTCCCCATAGTGGGATCAATAAAGTCTTATCTCTATCTCTTATGATCATGAGTTTAGAAACCCTCCACATGATCAGTGTGGTATTTTTTTTTAATTGGAAAAACCTGATGTATACAATTAGATACATGCAATACACGGATAATCCACCAAGGCGGAATAATTAATTGACTAGAGACCTTTCCAGTGACACTACAAGATTGTCATTAAAAAGAAAGAAGGTAGAACTTTGGCAATTTTGAGGAGGAATTACCACTTTATGAGACATGTTTGTGTTATATTATGTTTTTGTTTGTTCAAAAATATTATTTCAACATTGAGACCCAATGTGTCAAATATGATACAAAATTCAAGCTCATATACGGAAATTGATATTTAAAAAAAAAAAAAAAACACAATTTTTGGTTCTTCAGGTGGACCAAAAAACACTCCAGTTTCAAAGCACTGGTATTTTCTGTCAGTGACTGAATAGTTCAGACGTTACAGGGTTAAAACAGACAATGCCAGAACAGAGCAGAGCCCGGTAGTTTGGCATCAGGGGTATTAAAACAAAAGCCAGTACTGTTTGTAGTGCTACAAAAAGTACCCCAGGTGCTGCTACACTCCTTTGTGTTACTACACAGATGCTGATAGTGGTAGGATTTTGTGGCTGCCAAGGTTATATCTCCCAAACTAAGAAGGAAACTTTCAGGAAGTAATGTGTATCACTGCCTGATTTATGCATATGATACATTGTGTGCATGTTGAACATTAGTTTAGGTATTGTGTGTGGTGCAGAGTATGGGATTTCACATGGATGCTAGTATGTATTTTCAGCTCATCAACTGTCACTGCAGCAGTTGAAGCTGCTTCAGGTTCTGTGACAGGTCAGTGCGTGTCTGTTTGTTTGGAGGTGTGGGAGTTCCTGTCAGTCCGAGAAAGTCATTGCAATGACAACTGTCACAAAGTGGATCCTAGAAAGTCAAATGTACCACAAAGAAGTCAGGGAGCAAGGACTAGGTAAAAAAATAATAATAATAATCAGAAATACAGCTTTGAATATATGTTTAGAATTAGAGGAAGAAAAGAAGAAGTCAGCCTCTTTGAAATAATATTCTCAAAATCACAATAATGTGCATATTCTTCCTGTTAAAATTCTTGTCGAGGTCTTACTAATGTAGGCTGCATTGCTTTTCCCTGTGCTTTCAAACCAATTACTATATGATGAGGCTGAGTTACTGCCATCTGGCACCTCAGAAAGTCTACAGAAATGTCCCCACCTCATGCAGCTCAACAGCTGGAATTGAAAAAAAAAGGGCCTCAGTATATTTCAGTTTGTACACAGAATCTGCAAATATATCATAAGTCATAAGATTGTATTAAATAACATTAGGTAAACTTATGAGCCATATGTGGGCTGTTGAGGTGGCAAAGAGAAGGCTGTAGATAAGAGCAGAACAAATACAGAGAACATAAAAAGCAATTCAAACAGAGAAGCTTACCCAGAGTACATGAAAGATAACACAATTTCGGTGCCATGAAGCAGCAGGTGGGACAGTGCACGTGGTTCCCTTATTATATCAATGCATTTTTACACTGACGTTTGACTTGTTTCTCAATCAGAAACAGGCTTAAGAAAAGCAAGTCACTTGGAAGCTCTAATCCCATATACATGTAGCTCAGTGGTTAACGCCGCTAACTTTGGTGCGGAAGGTAGCTGGTTTGAGACCCTGGTAAGGTTCTTTACGCCCGGTTGTGTCAGGAAGGGCATCCAACGGAAAAACCTGTGCCAAATAAACATGCGAAGGGGATTCGCTGTGGCGACCCCGAAAGGGAAAAAGCCAAAAGAAATCATCATCACCTCCATGTCGGACTGAACATCTCACATGAGCATTTGCTCTACGGTCAGAGATAAAGGGTTAAGATAGGTATGTTTGTGTTTCTGTCAGGGTTTATCACAGCACATTAGTCTTAACCTGCATGTACCATACTGTTCCTGTACATATATATATATATATATATATATATACACACCTGATCACCACAGCAACCATGAATCTTAAAGGACATATTGCTTCCAGCTTAGGTTTTTGTCTTGTGTTTTGAGCTTGTTCACAATAGAGATTGATCAAATATGGACATACTGTACATAACTATTGAGTGTGTAGATGTAGTGGGTCTAACTCTGCGTTGTGTTTTAAATTGACGATAGAAGCAAACAGACAAACTCTTTAACCGGTTTCAATTTGATTTTATTCTTTGTCTTTTGCTTTCCCTCACTCTGAGAAGATTTTTCCAACAACCGGAAATAAAACCTCTGTGTCCCCCCGGAAAAGTTCAGCTTCTAAATAAAATGTGCATCATAGTTTATGCTTATCTCAAACATCTAGTTGCATTTTTAATCGTACAATGAACATTTTCAAACACAATTACTTATAAGAACATTGATAATAGTAAAAAGAATAGATGACAGAGAAAATGTTGTCCTTCAAAATAAATCTTGTTGATAATATAACGCAACAACATCACACCATTACATAGAGATATAGATAGATGGTATACACCTACAGTGAAACACAGCTAACTTGTAAGAGCCGTAAATGTAATAAAGTCGTCTGGTGTAAAGAGTTATATAGGTTTGTGTCCGAATCCCCACATTGACATTCTAGACGAGAAAAAAAAATCCAATGTGTCCACAGATCTGTGTTCTAGGTCTTATTCCAGAAACTTTAGCACTAAGAACTCATGGTGAACTTCTGTCAAATACAAGCGAAGTGCCTTATAGCTTGGTACAGAAAAAATATTGATCATCCATCGTTGAACATTCATAAAGTGAGACCATGATGTTGACAAGTATTCAAGTCACTATTGGTTATATTGTCTGTCAAGTACTATTATACCATATGATGATAATAATAATAATAATAATAATAATAATAATAATAATAATAGGTCAGATATTTCAGAATAGCAGTGCATTCCCTACCTAACAAAAGTCAAGTCGATCCGAGCTGTTCCTTCTTTTTCGTTCATTGCACAAACCTACTTTACAAATGATTGTGTTCCCATAGTGCTACAACGAAGAGGAGGAAGTTAAAGTGAGATGGAATGAGGTTGAAAGGAGCTGTGTGTTTTAATGAGTGGAGGTTTGTACAGAAAATATATAAGCCAATCAGTTACAAATGATCAAATAAAGGAGGCAAACATCAGAGACGCAGAAAAGGTACATACGTCAATAAGTCAATACTGAATAACCACAACTCAGAGCTTACTTTAACCTCTAAAAGTAACTGAAAAGTCAACAAAGGCCTATTCTAAAGTAAAAAAAAAAAAAAAAATACACACACACAAAAGTGTGATGCAAAATATTTGGCTGTGTCTCCAGGCGTTAAATATTGCTCAGTCCCAAAACAATGCACTGCAGTAATTAATGTCTCATCTACAATAACTTATCCAACCTTAACTAACAGTGACTAGATTCTCATTTCTTAAACATATTCCCTGGGAGTGAAAAAGATGTTAATGTGTTTCAGGTCAAATTCTTAGCGATCATCGAGCAAATATGGGACTAAAATTGGATTGAGAACCGTTCAATTCAGTTTTATTTCTAGAGCCCTATGTCACACAGGTCAGAAACAGTCAAATAAACAGTAGATGAAGGAAATGGAGTAATGTCCTGGACATCCCCCTGTCCTTAAACCCTCCTTTTTCGGCAAAGAAACACTCCAAAAACTCAGTGGGAAAAGAGAAACCTCAGGGAGAACCACAGAAGAAAAAGCTACAGATGCACCAGGACTGATGGACGTCCATTTATGGATGTAGTTCCAGTCTGGGTGGATGCACATGAGGGGGTCCATCCAGTCAAAACATTCAACACATTAACTAACACCTGAGAGGATAGCAGTAAACCAGCATCTTTGAACAAGAAATGTGGTTGGAGAAAAAGTCTAGGATGATTGATTGAAAGTCGTCTGTGTAGGTTCTCTTGCCCAGGTCATCGTTCTTCTTAGCAGTTCTTCCTGGGTCAACTGGACTGGTTTAGCTCTTTTGAAAATGTGTCGTCTCTCCTCCAAGAGAACTGTGGAAGTCTCTTGGAGGAGAGATAAAATGTTTTCAAAAGAGCTAAACCAGTCCGGTTGACCCGAGAACTGCCAAGAAGTAGGTTGAAAGTCATGCAATGATCTGGTTAAATCAACAGTGTAAATCATTACTATGTTAAGGCGTGAAAATAAGCACATTGAAACACATTCAATACAAAGACAACCCACTGGACTGTCTCCTGAAATGTATAAATAGTATAGAAGTCTTTGTTTACAGCATCGTACAGAAAGTTTTCTTAGAGTAAGTTTTTTTAGAGTAACCTTAATGTAACCTGTTTACTAACCTACTCCTGTCTATCTATCTATCTATCTATCTATCTATCTATCTATCTATCTATCTATCTATCTATCTATCTATCTACCTACCTACCTACTTTTAGAAGCCTTGGAATTTTAGAGTATAAAAACTGGGCTATTTTACAATGAAAAATGATCATGTCAATGGTCGAGAAAACAAAACCAACAACCCTAATACATTTTGTAGAAAAAAAAAAAAAGTTTTCTTGCAGAATTCTATTGGGTAATAAATAATACAGTGGTTTTAAACTTTATTACCTTTTACAAATACCATCCTGCAAGAAATGATTTAATCTGATTCCATAGTGAAGGATGCATCATGGTGAGAAGAGAGGTGGATGAAGTGATTACCCATCATGCCTAGTGCCTACAGTACAAGCATGAGGGGGCAGTGCTATGATCTGGGGTTGTTTCAATCAGTCGAGCCGGGGCCTCTCTTCTGCTCCTCTACAGTGGTAACAACGGGTAGCATTCGTAACTATTAGCTTAGAAGTGTAGCCCTGCAACAACAAATGGCTGGTCCCTGTGTAACATTAACACACAGTGAATCTTTTTGTTTTATTTTTGATTTCTGGCCTTGATCTGCAGCTCCACTTGTGTTTTAAGTCACAAGACTAAAACAATACTAATGCAGTGATATTCACCATTGTAAGACTTCCTAACATGCTTCAGGTTTTGACTTACTTGGCTCCAAAGCTGAACTTCAAACACTCTGCTATAGACTTTCTTTCACTGTTGTTAAAATTTTCACTCTTCATTACAGTCAAAGGTGTTCCACAAAACCTGAGAAAACACTAAAAATGTTACCCTCTGCGATGAAATGTGATGGGTGTAGAATTGGAGTTGTGCTCTCTACAAGGCTGATTAAAAAGAGCCACTTGAACTGGAGAAAGGGCAAAGGAGATAACTGGTAATGGGAGAAAAAAATCTGAACAGAAAACTCACATAAGACACGTACACACAAAGGCATATGCGCACGCACACACACACATACACACACACACGCTCACTGACAGAAGCACTTACTCAAAGGTTTTGGCATTCCTCCTGTGTTTCTGTCTTTCCATCTGTGACAAGGCATCTCAGGGGAGGGCAGCTCCACCTTGGCAGCCTCTGCACCTCACAGGTCATCTTATTAAAGCACTGAAACCTTGTGAGGATTTGGCACATATACTGTATGCACACCAACATAAAAAACTGGAGTGTTTTCTCTTACTCCCAGGTACTGAATGCTATAGCCTGAGGGGTGATTCATCAGTTCCTGCACATCCACAACCCCAAACCGCCTGGTGTATGCACATAAAAATGCAGAAACGGACTTGGTTTTATATATGTGTTTACACATGCCAGCTCCCAAACACACTCACAGCCTTTTGTGTACCAAAATTCACCCCCTCAAGAAAAGCAGACGGACACACACCAGGAATCTTGTTTTTCTTGCATTTCCTTTTGAGACACCTGCGTTGCTTCCCTTCTCAATTAAATTTCTGGCTTTTTATCTGTTTGACTGGGTGGGATTGTGCAAATGGACATGACTAAAAGCCTCTGAGCTGCGGTAATGTGGCAGTGGTCTGGAGAGAACCGGTAAAAAAGGCTGTGGAGTTTGTTGGCCAGCAAATGAAACAACACAATATACAATGAATCTCGTCGTAATGCCTTGGCAGACTGATTTGAATACAAATCAACAACATTCACAGAAGCAGCCGATGTTGTCGGTCTGTTGTTCTGTTGAGGCTGGTCAAGCAAGAGGTCCAAGGATCTGTTAGATCTCTGGCCAACCGGTTGGTTAATGTGCTTATTTATCATAATTGTTGATGTTTTGCCAGAGGCAGAAACACAGGATCAATGTTTTGGGGCACCACTTCAATGAAAGATCACCAGGGCTAAGGAGAGTGTGGAGCTTCCTCGCTGCTGATTATTCGGCCTCTCCCTCCTGCTGTCTCCCTCTGTTTCTCCCTCAGACATGCTGCTGGCCCAGATTAAATTGATTAAATAAGACTCCTCTGATTTCCAGCATGGCCCAGACATGATCACTCCGGAATGCCAATAGATCCTGTTCTGTCTGGGTCATTTTTCTTGACCCGCGGTGAGGATCTGTAACCTGGGCCACGGGGTTATATCGACTTATTGGCCAGTGTTTGAACTCTTATTAAATGTGGCACATAGACCAGTCAGCTACACCCCTGTCTGACAGCATCAATGTGATGCAGGTTGTTTAAGAATATATTTACAGCCTCTCTGATCAGTACTCAATCGGTTGCCTTTTGGACACCCTTAAAGGTGCCCTACCACAGAAAAAAACATTTTTACTTGTATTTTTTTATTAGAACTTGTTCGTTTGTCATACAAGAGAGGCATAGAAGCTGGACATATATCAGATAGTTGGACATTCAAAGCAAAAGCATGTTGTTTCACTTTCAGTTTCCGACAGTTTCTTCACTTGGTGCACAGAGTAGAGAATGCTGAAAACTCAGGCTTTCATTGGCTAGCTGTTAGCCAATCAGGGTCAAGGAAATTAGCATTGTGAATATTGATGAGAACTGGTGCAAATCGAGCTGAGTCTTCCAGCAGGTATTTTATACCTAGATAGAATGGCTTGAAACTTGGTAACCAAGGCATTTTTCTTGTTTTTTTTGTTGTTGTTTTTTTTACAAAAATGTAACAGAATCCATGGCAGAACTTCAGACGTTGCCACAAAAGTAATGAAATACGTATGGCAGGGCAGCTTTATGATCGAGAATCATAAGAATTATTCACATTGTGCAGATTGTTTTTCTCCTGCAGTGGTTGGAGTTTTATGCATCAGAGAAGAGATTATTCTTTTGGGGTATTTTTGTGTCAGGACAGTGGAACAATGACAAAAAAGTCAATGGGTGAGGAATAGCATTCAACAAAGGTCCCAAAATCAAATAGACGGCACACCTTGAGATCATTATTCACTCTACTACAGGGAGTTTCATTTCCAAAACAACACAACTCACTTCATCAGCCTTCTGTTAGTTAAAGGAACAATATAACTGCACTCTGGAGTGGTTTGTTTCAGCTTTGTGTGATTCATGGTTATTAGATAAAATCAACTATGAGAGGAGAAGTATTTATGTTTGGTTTAGCTTAATATTACCAAATATTAAATAGTTTTGGGTTTTTTTTTCTATTATGCAGCTCTGTCATAGTTATAGTATTTAACTAACATAGTTAACTAAACATTTGGAACAGGAGTTGAATTTCAACATTACCAAACATCAGTTATTACATCAATGGTTATTACTTTAGTAATAAAATGGCATTACTATATCATTGCCCGCTGACCCTGTTACTGTCGAGCTTCAGTGTTATGTACTATTGCTAGAGGGTAACAGGAAAATGTTTCTCTCTAAGGACACAAGACCTGACTTCTAACCAGTGAGCAGAGTTTTCACTTTTAATGTGATGTGTAGTGATGCATTTTGGCGCACTTGGACTTTCTACAGTGTCTGAAAAGAAGCCAGACAACAGGGGAAACACAAATTTATAAACTCAAGTGGTTCAGATCAGGGTAAGATCATGCTACCTATGAAAATGTACTTCATTTGTATTTTAGTAGTCCACTGTGTCCACCTCAATTTCATTAGAATCCAGGTATGACCATTTCATAAACTGTGGGTGCATTAAATATAATTTGTAGTAACAAGTCCAATGAGTATATATCTTTTAAGGTTAATTACAGAGTCACCACTGGAAATGTTAACAGAGGTTTGGAAAAACCTGTGACCAAATATACAATTACAAGTCCGGTTGTGATGATTTTAGTCTTCTCACCCCTGATTATTTACTTTTCACCTTTATTTTTACAGAATATTGGCAGTGGAAATCCATCTTTAAATGCTGAATGGTTCAACCTTAGTGTACGGTTCCCTTGTGACTTCATTCACCTCCTTTTGGGAGATCTTGAGGCACTCCCAGGCCAGATGGATACAAGCCCTCCAGCATGTTCTGGTTTGCCTCAAGGTTTCTCACTCATGGGGGTAATGACCGTGGAAATGTGTGGATATACATGGTACTGGAATTAGATCCCATGAGGTTAGGTGTGCGGCTATTAATTAATTAGTAATTTGAATTAACCGTAAAAGGTAATCTATCTTTAGCTTCGTGTAGGCTTTGGAGCATCCACGTCTCTCAGGGTAAACCCTGGAAAGAAGTTAATTATAATGTCGATGGATGTTGATGGATGGATCATTTCAGTGGGTATAAGTCGGTTCCTTTTTCCTGAACATTTTAACATCTTCATGCTCTGCCTAAAGTGGTTAGTCCATCATTGTCAACAGATCTGTTTCTGGCTATAGGCAAACTAGGCGAATGTTTAGGGCCCCTATGCCACCAGGGGGCCCCAAAGCTGCATGTTCAGCCTCATTTGAAGAAAATTAAAGTGCCCTTAATTTACCTGTAGCTGGCATGAGTTTATTACATCCTTCATATACTTAACCCTTAAGGGTCCATGAATCACATGATATTTTCAACATGTTGGAGTATCGGACGTTGGTCACGTAGGGGACAGTTGCATTCGAAAGTGTGGACTTTAGACACTCTCCCACTTTTCTATTTGATGTTGATAGAACATATACAAGTGGAGATATGAGGGTTTGAACCTGGATATACCATTATTATAGTGACATAAGGCAAATGTTCTATTTCTTACCGTATATTTCGCATTTTTTGTCTTTTTTCAAAACAGAAAAAAAAAAATGTCTGAAAACTGGAGAAATTGCTTATGTAAAAATATACTTTTATGTCAAATATGCGAGTATAGTTTTAATTTAATACAATTTAGATTTTAATATTTGGGGTCAATATTCACATTTAAAGCCTTTGAAAAGGTTTGCTAACCATCTTTGTGCTATTTATTCAATAAATTATATACAGTTTTCAAAGCGGGTTTCCGATTTTTTTTTTTGTTTGTTTTTTTACTTTTATGTTTATATAGTAAGTTAAACCGAAAAAAAAAAAAATAAGCAGATGATATAGATCAAGTTGTGCTGAAATCAGCTAGCATTCATGTTAGCAAGAGTATTAAACAAAACAAACACCATAATAGCATCAAAAGGAAGGTCTCAGCGGCTGTTGTATTTTCTTACTTTAAGTTAACATTTAAGGTAACATTTCCTATAAACACTCAAAATCTGTTTTATTTATTGACATATAGAGGGTTATTTTCCTTGTATTATAGTTTATTATCAGTTGAACTTGCCTGAACGACTCAAGTTAAAATGTTTAATTTTAACTGTAGCCTGTTTTGCTTATGAAGTGTATTAGACTGTGGCATCTTAGTAGACTATCTAAAGACCATCCCCTAAACAGGATCATGCTTAGGGCCCCCACGAAGCTAAAAACAGCCCTGATTCTGAAAAACACAATGATCTTTTTTTTGGACATTTTCTTGTGACATTTTTACATTATTAAAGTTTTTATACCAGCAGAGGCATTCAGTCCTTCAGTAAAGTTGTAGTGTGACTTAAAAATACACATTATACTAATTTTTACCCTTCTTATTAATGCTTTTTCCCCCTGCAAGTACATAAGGCGGTCAGATTCCAAAAGTGTTTTCAGTCCAGTGTGTGCGACTAGAAGTAAAAAAAAAAAAAAAAAAAAAAAAATCCAAAAATACTTCACAACTCCCCAAAAAAGTAATACCAGTTGAAAGATAAAATTCATCAACCCCCACCCTCCCAAATATTTGCCAGGTAAAAGGGAGGCATCTGTAGATACCTTACAACTAGCATAGAACACCTTGACGTTTTTAGGACGAACTGAGTGATTTTCACTATCTTCTGGTTAGGGCTAATGAAAAACACAGCAAGAGAAGACAGGGAAGACAGAGCGAAAGACTGAGGATGTAATTGCACTTGGGAGAAATGGATGGCAAGAAGACAAACAAGACCGTGACGTGCTGGACCTAAATCAACCGCAGTGGAGAAGTAGGTCCACAAAGGGAAAATAAAGTCAAACAAGGGCATAATGGATATCTAAACAATGCATTGTGGGAACAACAGCGGAGGAGCTACTAATATAAAGGCTTACGATTCAGCGCGTTGTAGGAGAAACCGGTACATGCTGAGCTCCGGCAGAAGTAGGGGGTGCAAAGATGAGGGGGGGGGGGCTGCTTAATGGCGTCAATGCAAAGTAAACAATTATCGCATGTTTGCTCACACCAGCCATATGTTCTCATTAGCAATGCACATGTTAAGTTTTACTATTATACATAGGATGAGCTCTTACATTAATTTCGGCGCATCCATCTCATACGCAGATGCATATGGAGCAGTGAATGGGTTTAAGCCTAGAGTGTTAATTTAATGACATTTTCACTGTTAATGAGCAGGAGGATGCGCATGCAGGTATTAATCCAACATTCCAGGTCTAGAATGATTCCAGAAGTTTGTTTGACAGGCAGGATATGTGCACAGTTTTAATGTACTGCTGGTTTTCCTGGTAATGAGCAGGACTTGTTATGTTTTTCCAAATATGTACCTGACTTTATTTCCATAAGAGACATGTAAGATGGTTCATTTTAAATAAGTTAATTAAAATTATACACGGCCAAACCTTTGTGCACGTATGAAGATGAATCTAGTGGATACAGATCTGACCAGAGTATATGTTTTATATTTTGGCGCAGCTAACTTACATGAGTTCATCCAAAGTTAAAGAATAGTGATGTTATTTTTAACTGTGATGTTAAGCTGCTATTTTAGGCCTACATTTAGATGAAAAAAGTATGATTTCTTTTTTTTTTTCTTGTTAGTGCACAGCTTTTGAAAGCTTTTTTATACTGGAGTACAGAAAAGGGATGCTTTTGTGTGAGTGTCTAACATGTAAAAGGTCCTAGTTTCATAAGTAGGCATCCAGTAACACTGTTCTTTAAAAACAACAACAAAAACCCACTATGGACAAAATCGAATAATCTTTCATTGTCATCGTATTTACCTTCAGAGACCCTCTGTCTGCATTTTCAAATTTCCTCTTGTGTATCTGTGTCTGGGCATCGACATCCAGGGCAGTGTGAGTGGGTGGAACAAAAAAAAAAAAAAAAAAAGATATA
>JAPSES010043118.1:0-12190 GCA_029822895.1 Maxillicosta whitleyi
TTTGTTACCGTGTTAAACTACATACACACACATGTGTATTTATATGTATATATATATATATATATATATATATATATATATACACATACATACACACACACACACATATATATATATATACACATATAGATATATACACACACACACACATACATATATATTATAATATCATAATTAGTTATTATTGCTACTTTATTATTTTTGGTTTTACTAGTTCTCTTTGATGTGAGATTGACTGTTTTTCACTATTGTTTTTAATATTACGTCACATCACTACTTCCTAATCATTTTTCTTATGTTATATATTCAATGTTGGGTTGATTTTAGGACCTTACTTTTCTGAATGTTCTGCCAAAGGGATCAACAAAGTTCTATTTAATCTCATCTAATATGTCACGGAATACATGACAATATTAGTATATAGTTTATATTCAATGTTTGTTTTAACAGAGGACATGCATGGAATTCAGATACTGTTAATCTCATCATGCTCTTAAACCTTATGCATTAAAAAAAAAAGATAAAAATAGAATAAATATAAATAACTGGTGTAAAAGAAGCTGAAAACATCATGAGAATCTAAAAGTATTTATAATAGCAGCGCCATAAAACACCAGTGATAAAAGCTGCATAATGAACCAAACAGCAGCAGATATAAAAACATATTCATAGAAATCTAATATAGATGTGTTTTTTTATACAACAATACTGTGACAGTCATATATAATATAAATTAGGAAAAGTGTTTATAGAAGCTCTATGTATTTGAGTTTTTTTTAAACATTGGATGTGACTGAGCATGTGCAAACAGGCTGCAGGATGTGGAGGAAACAGAGCGCCCCCCAGTGTTCAGTTTAATGTAAGCATGTATTATTCTGCAAATTATACAATATAGGGCCTTAGTTCAACCTATGAATGTCAATTTTTTTTTGTATCCTAGTATACATTTCTTTTTTGGTCCTTGTTGTACAATTACAGTTATTATCTTTCATTTCTGTGTAAAACTACATAAAAACAATGGGAACAAGAATGTAAACTTATCTGCACCACAGGTGGACGCACTAAATATGGACATTTGTGGTTATTATTTGTCAACAAGGACTATTTTGTTATTAAAAATTGTTAATTTTTTTTAATGAATAACAATTAAATTGTTAATTTGTAACAAATTATTGATAAAATATGAAGTTATTTATGTTTTCATGACAGGTGGTTTAATAAAGCACTGTATACATGTAGTGTTTTTTGTATATACGTGTAGTATTTTTATAGACATGTAGTATTTTTTGTATATACACATGTAATATTTTATATATACACATGTAGTTTTTTATATATACACACATGTAATATTTTATATACGCATGTAGTATTTTTTATATATACATGTAGTATTTTTGCATATACATGTAGTAATTTTATATATACATTTAGCATTTTTGTATATACACATGTAGTATTTTGTGTATACAATGTAGTATTTTTGTATATTATGTCGTATTTTTTGTATATACACGTCGTATTTTTTGTATATACACGTCGTATTTTTTGTATATACACGTCGTATTTTTTGTATATACACGTCATATTTTTTGGATATACATGTCGTATTTTTTGTATATACAAGTAGTGTTTGTATTACTTTTGTGGAATCTCTGTTTCCTGACAGAGGATCAATAAAGTTCCATCTCCTGCACTTTTTTTTAAACGTCCAAAACACAACTTTCACTCATGAAGTTTACGGCCAAACCGACCCATCATGATGTCCTTCATGACCGAGTGCAGAACCACCTCCTCGAAGATGTTCTCCACCAGGATGAAGCGGGAAAAGTCCTCAAAGATCAGCTCCTGGAAGTGCGGCAGCTCCTGGAAGCACAAGGTCAACAGTGAGGTGGGCGTGTGCAGGAGGGGCGCACTAGAACCCAAGGTGTGCCGGGTTTGGGTGGAACTCACAGATGCACAGGAGGGGGTGAGCTGCTTCAACATGTAGGGGATGAAGATCTGCAGCAGAGCCTCACGGAAGAAACGCTTCCTCACCGTGCTGCTGTCATAGTCGAATTTCTGACGAGGAACAAAAACACCAGAAAATAATCAATTACCGTATTTTCTGGACTATAAATCGCAGTTTTTTTTCACAGTTTATCCGGGGGTGAGGCTTATACTCTGGAGCGACTTATGTGTGAAATTATTAACACCTTATTATATCATTTCACATGTTATTTTCCACACTAAACCACAAGAGGGCGCTCTAGGCCTGTGTTGATAATTTCAACATTGGCGGTAACTGACGTAAGCAACTTATTTTTGTTTCCAAAAGGCCTCAGATGGTTTTTTACTTAATTTCTCTCAACATTTATTTATTTTTTTACCATCTACTTTTTTCACATCTCAGAGGAAGAACAATCTCCCATTAAATTAAGGAAATATTAATGTTTTTATCTTATATCCTCATAAACAGGAACTTCTAACAGCTGTAGACGTGATGTGTCCCAATATTTTTGTCCATATAGTTTATAAACATCAATATTTCCTTAAAATTTAATGGGACATTTTTCTTGCAGTGCCACATTTATCCCATAATATAAACTATATTCTGACATTAGTAGTTGTTGTTTTTATCCCAGACCCTGTTTTAAAACAAACGCCTGAATTCAACGTGTCCACATAGTGTCGAACCCGTACATTTTAGACGATCATACATGTTAATAACAATGTTAACATGTGAATAAACAACATAATTTAGTAGGAAATACTGAGGCTAACGCAGCGTTCCTTTAGAAGAGGCTGATAAAGGCACATTTTTGTTTGTGATAAACAACGTTGTGTCTGGATTTTATGTCCTTGCCGTTTATCTGGATTCAGGAATGTCCTGGTTTGTGTCTAAATACATTTTATTTGGCACCAAACTGGACGAGGACGCCCAAAGTAGTGGTGAAAGAGCGTTTGTCCCTGCAGGTGTTGTAGATAAAACCGTATGTTTATGGGAGATTATTATGAGCACATGACAGTCACAGAAATATTAAACAGTTACGTCTGAGTTTCCGAGCCTGAAACAGCTGCTGAACCTGGTCCGAAACCTGGTCCGGACGTGGTTTTACCTTAATGACTCTGTCCTGGCAGCGCTGGATGGTTTTACAAAGCTCCTCTGAACCCTGGGACTCCAGACTCTGATGGAGGATCTGCTCAAACGTGTACACGGCGTCGTCCATTTGCTGCAGAAAAAAATGGGACACGTCATTTCACCAAATAATACGTGGAATTAGCATCAACTCCGTCACGGTTTTACATAGTAGAATAGAATAAAGCATGAAATGCATAAATAAAATGTAAATAATCACCTGAATGAATGAATAACTGTTGTATTTCAGACATATAAACCAAATAAAAAACACCAAGAAATGCAAATTAATGACATAAGAACCAAAAAATAAACTTAGACTATTCTACAAAAGGGATATTAATAGAATTTTAGTGATATTTACACATCGAAAAGGAGCAGAAAGAACTTATTTAATCCACCTGTTTTTCTACAATACATCAACAGAACCAGTTTTTTTACATTTCATTTTGATAAATATTTTCTAAAAAGCTGTTATTTTATTCGGATATGTTCCAACATTTGCATTAATACAACATGTAGATGTGTCTATATCGACCAGCATTATCACCTTCTTCATGTATTTATTTGTATAAAAATGGTAATTTTTTGCTTAAAATCAAACACTCAAATCAAGGTTTTTTTCTGTATTTCCTGAAAAAAAATCCTTATTATTAGGCAGTTATTTTAGGAAGGTTAAGACATTTTATAAGATTATCTCAAATATATTTTTGTTCAACCCACAGGCACGTTAGTTTATAGAAATTATAATGTATAAAATATGCATATATTCCACTAAACATTATCCTGTCCATCTATACTTCACTCTATCCACATGCAGAATATAATAATAATAATAATAATAATAATAGATTATCTCCCAGTAAAATGACTAAACACTAGAGGGCGCCCTGTTTCCTTCACATCCTGGAGCTCAATCACATTCAATGTAAAACACACACACGCGGGCGCACACACACACACACACACACACACACACCATCTATGACTAAAAGGTAAATGACAGAAGGTCTGGATGGAATTATCTGTCCGTCTTCACCGGTGCATTCATGATATTTTCTCCATTTTATGGCGTTCATCAGGACTATATTTAAATTTATTTTTGGAAAGGTCTCGCTCCTTTGTTTCTGCCAATTTATTATTTTTTCCATCTAATGGGAAATAAGAACGTTCCTACCAAAATAAAGTGTTTGTTCTGTCAACATAACCCTCATGTTTTCACTGCATTAAAGGTCACTGTAGTAGAAAATACAGAAGGAGAGGAAGGAAGGTGGTTTTGATAGAATTAGTGAAATGTTGATGCTATCTGGTTAAAAAAAAACAAACAAGTTATATAAATTGGAGGAGAAAAAAGAAAGGAGGAGACGAGGAGGGACAAAAGACGATTAAAGATGATGAATAGAGACAAAAGATGAAAGAAGAATGAAGATGATGGAGAAAATGAGAAAAGATGAAAGTACATGAAAGAGGACAAAAACAGACAGGAGAAAAGAAAACAAAAAAAGAAGATTAAGAGACAAGAGAAGATAAAAAAGAATGGAGAAGATGAGGAGACAAGACAGAAGATTAAAGATGAAAAGGGACAAAAGGAGATGAAGAAAAGGACAAAAGAAAAAGAAAAGACAAAATGAGGAGACAAAGAAAAGGAGATGAAAGAAGAGGATGAAGAAAGACAAAGAAAATGAAAGACAAAAAGAAGATGACAAAGAGGATAAAGGACAAAAAAAAGAGAAAAAAAGGATGAAACAAAAACAGGATGAAGAGGGTGGAAGAAGACAAAGTTAAAAGATGAAAAGAGACAAGACGACGAAAATAGGACAAAAGACAAAACGAAGAGACAAAAAAACGAAAGATGAAATGAGGACAAAATAAGAACAGGATGAAAAGTGTGGAAGAAGAAAATAGAAAATAAAAGAGGGTGGAAGATGAAAGCAGGAGACCAAA
This sequence comes from Maxillicosta whitleyi, assembly GCA_029822895.1. Lineage (NCBI taxonomy): Eukaryota > Metazoa > Chordata > Actinopteri > Perciformes > Neosebastidae > Maxillicosta > Maxillicosta whitleyi. The sequence continues at coordinate 5,063 of JAPSES010043118.1, forward strand.
ATAGAAGAAAAGAGACAAAAGGATTGGACTGATCCTCTGAACACAAACTGACCTGATCATGTGACCTGCGCATGCGTCATGTGACCTGCACATGCACCTACTCACTTCTATAAAAGACTCATTTGCCTTAAATTAGACCAGATCACGTTTCCTGTAAATGGACCCGTGTACGTCCTGGAACCTGAAACTTTACCCGGTTCTAAAAGAATGTGGAAAAAACATTCTGATCTTTGAGTTTGTGTCGTTTATGTTCACGATAAAACTGCAGCGATGACGTTCAGGACGGACATTAAAGGTCAAACACACTCAATGTTTATTACTATTATTACTGGAAAGTTTGAAGTAATAACTTTGTATTTTTGTTTCTTCTATATCCAGAACTCTTATGGAATAAAGGAATTAATGCCACAGTGAAAATACTAAAACTACAGATAAAAGCTGTTAAAACTTCAGCTTTTACACAATTATTAGAGAAAATAATCAGCAGATATAGTTCAGATAGTAACTTTTTAACAGATAATCACTAACAAAACAGTAGGGAAAAAAAGCTAAAAATAATTATAATCATTTTAAGTGCATCTGAGGTTCTGTCCACACATACATATACATTTTTATTCATTTTACATATGTCATGAGTTGAATAAAAACAGAAAATTAGTGCAATAACTCTTATATTGTGTGTTAGAGACAGTTTTTACCAAATATATTCCACCCAGTATCAGGTGTTTTCCATAATTTAACAGTATTTCTGTTTGACCTAAATGTCTTTTTATGTTTCTATAATGGTTAATCTACCAGTATACGTAAGATCTGTTTATAAAAACTATATCTTTAATGTTAAACTAGAACTATTGTTTCTATCCATACATTTTCCAGTTTAATATTTTACATAAATGTAAAGGGAAATGCAGCAGAAAATGCTTTTTTTTTTTTAATATGAAGTTGTACAATTCCAGTTCTTATCTTTCATTTCTGTGTAAAACTACATAAAAACAATGTAAACTGTTATCTGCACCAAGGACCATTTTGTTTTTCCAATCGGTCATTTTATTAATGAATAAGAATGAAAATGTTAATTTGAAGCAAGTTTTTGGTAAACTATGAAGTTATTTATGTTTACATGACAGGTGGTTTAATACATTTATTAAACATCATATATAAACTGTGAACACGTTGAATTCAGGTGTTTATTTTCTAAATTCATTCATTTTCATCCTCACTGGGGTCATTGGAGACAATCAGTGTCACACATAACCATTTTGGTATCAGACCCCCCCAGTTGAACCTCAGCGGAGGCGTTACCACAAAACTAGCACCAGGTTCCAGATTCCAGCTACTTTTTTTTGCAAAGAAAAACGCAAAAAAGACCAAGTGGAGTCGAGCTGGTACCACGTAGTAGAAACATGGTTAAAACAGCTGATGTGATTTACACTGATGAGGTGGGTTTATCAACACGACCCCTCCCCCCCCGGTTTCATTTCACCTCCTTTACACGGATCAGATTGTAAAGTGAACTTGAACTCTGAATAACCTTGAGTTAATGCCCCCCCCCATCCAGAACTCACACCCCCACAGGCCCCGGGCCTCACTGAGGAGGTTAGGACAAGTGATTCCTCCACGGGGGCTGTGTGTGTGTGTGTGTGTGTGTGTGTGTGTGTGTGTGTGTGTCTCTTGGATCTTTTCCCTGGGACTGGAGTTCCAGTACAAGTCCAGACACATGGAAGATTAATGCAATTTCCACAACACAGGCCTTTTCTAATCAGCTGAATTATGCACAGGAGAGGCAGAGCCAGCGCATGCAAATGACTGCATTTGGGGAAACACCAAAAGCTGAAAAATTATTCCATTTCATGAGGGGAGGGGGGGGGGGCATCGGGTTTCATGGTGATTCATCCCCCGATTGTTGAGGCGTTTCACTTAGAACCACAAATGTGAACCTCAACCTCATGGCGGCACCAGAACCATGAAGGTCTGAGAAGAGTCGGTGGTTTCTGCAGGACCGCACCTCGTTTGTAAAATCGTTACTGAATAACAGGATAAAAATGTCTCAATATGTTTTTCAGGCAGGAAGTTGGGCTTGTTTTGCAGCCATTGATCCATGAGAACAGGGGTGTTCAACTCATTTTAGTTCAGATATAATCTGGAGTGCACTGGACCAGTAAAAATAAGAACATAATAATAACTTCTCTATGCTTTAGAGTCAAAAAGAGTTAAATTACATTATCAAAATACTTAGATCTATAAATTATCCTTTAAAAAAAATGTGAACAACATGAAAAACCATGAAAAAAAAGTGAGAAGTGTAATTTTACCAATATTCTGCCTCAGTTTATCATTTTCACATAATATGAAATATTTAAAAGACAGGCAGAATATTGGTAAAATTACACATATTTCAGGTTGTTTGTGTTTTTTTAAAGGGTAGTTTGTAAATGTAAAAACTTTCATGTTATTTTTATTTTTTTTACACTAAAACAAAAAGAGAAATACTTTATTCTCATTATTTAAAAGTTATTATCTTAGTATTTTACTGGACCCACCTGAGGACGAATTGTTCTGAATGTGGAACCTGAACTAAAATTATTGTTAATAGTTTTTACAGGTTACAAATCCATCCCACAGGACAGGTCGGACCCTCAGGCGCGCCGCTGTTGGCCCGCAGGCCGTACGTTTAACACCCGACGCAAATGACAGGTTCCATGAATAGACATGTTCTGTAGTGAACAATGGCTGTAGCTGAACTACTACGAACCGCAGTGTTTAGACTTCAAACCACAACTGACAAGAACTCCCAGATTCTGGAAAGCCGTCGGTCAAAACAGCGGAGACTGTTGTCACGGTGACAGCCCGAGGGCGGCACAGTGTCAATCCCACGGTCGACTCCGTTCAGACGCTCATATCCTGATTTACTTTTAATTAAACCTTTAGGAAACACTCATCTGTAGCTTGGATAAATGCACATAATGTTGGATTAAAAAAGGGTTCTGCAGGACATGGACACACCTTTAACTCTTTATCCAGAAAGTGACTATTTTTGGTCATTTTTGTATAGATTCCAAGACTGCGACAATAATTCCAGTGAGGACAGTAGTCATTTTTTTTCAGTCACACTCAAATATCACCAATATAACTTGCGCATAAAAAATTTATCTAATGTAAATATGACAATCCCCCAAAACTCATTTTATGATTAAATGTTTTTCAGGTGGTTTTCAAAATTGGTATATTATGCAAAACTGCAATGGAAAGAAGACTTTTTTTTTGCAAATAGTCCAAAAAAAACAACAACAACAAAAAAAACAGATTGACTAAAATTCAAATGACTGGAATAAAACTGGATTTTAACACTTTAAGGAACCACTGAAACTGGACTTAAACCAGAACTATCTGTTAAGACCCGGTTTAGTCGGCCTTACCTCTCTCATGAGGATCTGGGCTCTCTGGACGAACACCGAGGGACTGGAGACGTCGAACCTCTGCTGAAGACCCTCCAGACTCAGCTGCTCCACCTTCTCATAGCAGCTCTGCATCTTCACTGGATGGAAGGCCAACATGGAGATCCTGTCCATGTGCTGGAGGCACCAAGAACCACAAAGAGTCATCAAGAACCACAAAGAGTCATCAAGAACCACAAAGAGTCAGCAAGAACCACAAAGAGTCATCAAGAGTCACCAAGAACCACAACGAGTCACAAAGAATCACAAAGAACCAAAGGGATGTTCAACAAACACACAATTATCTGATCTAACTACGAGTATTTCTAATGTGCAGTTTCCTATTTTAATGTTCTTTTTGTGTTTCGTTTGTTTCCCCCTTTTCCTTTTATCATACGATTCATTTCAGAAAAGAATCATATAGAATTGAACAGAATAGAATAGACACAGGCTGCACAATAATATTACAGGTGGTCTCTGCCAGCAACTGTGCCCTATGACACTTATCTATCTATCTATCTATCTATCTATCTATCTATCTATCTATCTATCCATCCATCCATATACAACAGAAATATGTAAAATAAGGTATATATCCAGGTTTAAAAAAAGTCGTATAGAACATGTGTAGATATGATAGTGTAAACCGGTCTGCTGGTCACACGTCTGATTCTTCTCACCTGAGCCACCGTCTCTTTGGTTCCCTCATTCAGGGTGTTCTTGCTCATGTCCACCAGTTCCCTGAAGAACACTTCCCGGACCTCGGAGAACCCTCGGCTGGTGGGTTCCATCAGAGCGTCCAAGATGGAGCCGATGTAGGGCTCGATGCTCACCTTCAGAAGCTTCTCCGCCTTTGGGACGACGGCGGCTAAAGGACGTGAAGACGGAGCGTTACGGTTCATTTTATTCTTCATTTCATTCACTTGTAAAATTTAAAAAAGACAATTTAATAGAAATTCAAACAGTAATGGAATGGACCTACACTTTTTTGCCCATGTTTGGTATAGAAAAAATAAATAAAAACAAATGGACGAATAAAACTACTACTTTTATTTTATCTGCCATTTACTTTATTTTTTATCCGATTGGTGAAAACCTGCTTTAACACATTCAATACTAAAAACAGAGAAGGAACTTTATTTTCTCATTCTGTTTATTCATATTTTTATTCGTAAACATTAATATAAAAACACTAGATTTCTTCTTTTCTTGCCTTTACATTTCATTTTTTTCACTCCGTCATACATTTATGTCGTTAACGCTGATATTTCTCCATTTTGGAATAAATAACACAAATGGAAAGAAGTATAACAGACTTATAGACTCCGCCTCCTTTTTTTGTTTAGAAACTAAATTAAATCTGCTTCCTTTGCGTCAACGCACTTTTGTTTTTTCTATAACACAAAAACATTTACATAATCAACTGTAGGAACCATTTTATTTATATACAGTTTAAGTATTTACTACAAATACAATATTCAATAAATGTGACTATATCTCCCAATCGAAATAATTCTTTCAATATCATCTTATTTTTATACGTACTTCTGCGTTATAACTAGGTATTTATTTATTCAGATAATCTACATTTTGTTATTATAGTGCATTTATACGTCCTTTTAATGCACATAGTTATTTTTTAAATTTTTTAGTACAAGTGCAAAAAAAATGAGATGTGTACTTTGTTAAAATCAGCCATAATAATTAAATAAAGCTAAAATAACTTAAAAAATATTAAAAGTAGCAGTCCCTTTGGATAAAATAAAGAAAATAAAATAAGTGTGCCGACGATACATTTCAAGTCTCGATCCAGATTATTCCACAGACGTTCCCTCAAACACAGATACACTGACTTTTTATGTTTGTTCTACACTTAATTGTCTTTTAGATTTCAGTTCTAATTCCATCATAGCGTCTGTGCCGGGGCTCAAACATCTCCTGTAGACTGTAGGAGAGCGTATGATCATGGGTTTTAAACATTATAATAAGATGCAATTGCGTATTTTTAGAGAATTTGTTGTTAAAGTGCGTTTATGTCAAACTTATTCCACATTTCTATTCAAAAGGTATTCTGATATTATAACTGCACAAGGCCAAAAGTAGGTCAAGGTCATGCATTTTCTGTATTGCACACATCCACAGTACAAATTCGGTGCAGATATGTCAATGCATTCTTAAGATAATGCGATTATGTCATCGAACAGACAGACAGACTGACGACAATACTTCTGGGCTGAAGGGTAAAAAAAAAAACCTCAACCAGCCAAGGATATCAGCTGAATATTCTTATTTAGTGTCATATTCAACCAAAATAACCACAATAAAAACCATTAAACATGTATAGAATTTCCCGCTGACATCAATAAATTTCACCTGAATTCATCTAAATATAACTTAAAAATGGTTTCACCTCTGATTTTGTTGGTGACGTGTTCTTTGGACGTGATGATCTGGTCCATGTCGGTCCGTAAACACGCCTCCAGCGCGGTCCGACTGTGCTCGCACTTCTGCGTCGCCGCCTCGTACTGGGCCTGGCACTGATCCTGGACCAGACCGTAGACGGCGTCGCTGATCTGCGGGGACAGAGACACGTCCAGGATGCAGTGGTGGAACGTAACCAAGTATTTTTTATTTATTTTTTTTTTGTATTTGTACTTCACTGCAGTAAAAATAATACTTTTACTACATTTCCTGGTAGTTATCTGTACTTTTTACTCCTTACATTTCAGAAATTGAAATTATGTGTACATGTGAGTGCAGGTGTAATGTTCTGAAACACATACTGGATACTATGAAAGACATTTTTATGCTGTCATTGTAATTTTGATTAAAAAAAAAAAAAAGAATTAAAAAAACCCAATGAATTAATTTTGAAAGCAAAATGCAAAGAGCAATAATATAATGATAAAAAAAAAAAATCGTTAAAAGGTTAAATGTAGATAAACATTCATTAGGGCATCACCACCAAAACAGTTCTCACATATAATTCATTTACAGGATTTCCATTTAGGTGATTTATGCACCAATAAAAACATCCACGTGCTGTTTCAGGTTCAGTTTAAGTTCATTTGTTAATACTTTTATTTAACAGTGAAGTCCTGAAGATACAAACGTGCAAATGATTGGACGTATTTATTTATGTTTGGGCTTCCAGAGGAATGTGGACCAGACTCACCAGCATCCAGTTCTTCTGCCGCTCGTGCAGTTTGCCTTTGAGTCGGGGGGAGATGAGCTCCCTCAGCTCTGGGAGGAGACCCTCCATCACCAGGTTCGCCAGGATCTAACAACGACAACAACAAAAACAACACAACTCACAGCGTCACAGTAAACCTTTACCCACCACAGGCCTCAAGAATGTTTGGAAAGCATGAGGAGACACAGACGAACAGAAGACAGTTTTATGGACACTGTTTTATGTGGAAAAGTTCGTGTTTATTTACGTTAAAGCAACTCATTTTAGTTCATTTTTATCCACATTCAGCCAAATTTGATCTGAAGTGAGCTGCACCAGTAAAATAATAACATAATACATAAATAACGTCAACTCCAGACTTTTCTCTATGTTTTAGATGAAAAAAATAAAATTATCTTATGAAAATGTTTACATCTACAAACTATGCTTTAAAACAATGTGAATAATATGGACAAACTGAAAAAAAATCAGTGTAATTTTAACAATATTCTGCTTCAGTTT
>JAPSES010043139.1:0-12189 GCA_029822895.1 Maxillicosta whitleyi
CAGGGAACTTCATGAACATGTTTTGTATAGTCCATAGAACAATTCTAACTGGAGTATATGAAGGTATAATATGTCCCGTCTAAGTCACAGCTAAAGACAGTACACATTTAGTTGTACTCAGTTTAATGTTTGATTCATTTTCTTATGTTGTCTTCTCTCCTCCTTTGAGGTCAGCGGGTAAGCCACTCACATGGAGGCGATCAGACCAGACCATGCAGCCCAGAGGAAGCAGGCGAAATAAATGATTTAATCTGTTTTATAGGGTACATATCAAATGAGAAATTTCAATTTTCCTGCCTGAACAAACCAGACACAGTTCAATATCCACTGTTCAAAAAAATAAACGGAACACTTAAACAACACCTAAAACTCAATGAATAAGATCATTCGCTCAAAATGTTTTACTGATTAAATAAAGGAATGTGTTGAGGACAAAATAAAATAAAAATGCTGAATGGAAATCAAAATCCTCACCCCATGGAGGTCTGGATTCAAAAACATGATCAAAGTGGAAAATCTGTTCACAGGCTGATTCACGTTTTGAGAAAATTCCTCCAGAGTCTTGATGAGCATCAGTAGTATGTGTGACCTCCACGTGCACTTCCTACAACACCTGGACATGTTCCTGATGAGATGACGGATGATCTCCTGAGGGATCTCCTACCAGACCTGAACCAGTGCGTCAGCCAGCTCCTGGACAGTCTGTGGTGCAACATGACGTTGGTAGATGGACCTAGACATGATGTCCCAGATGTGCTCAGTTGGATTTAGGCCACACTTGTGGGCGTCGGGACCTCAGACCAGCCTCATGGAGTGGGTTTGTGACTGTTTGGGCCAACACATGCTCATTAGTGGTCTACTGGAGGTCATTTTGTAGGGCTGGGGCAGTACTCCTCCTGTTCCTCTGTGCACAAAGGAGCAGATAACAGTCCTGCTGCTGGGTTGTTGCCCTCCTTCGTGTCCTCGTGTAGTGGCCTGTCTTCAGGTATCTCGTCCGTTCTCTCAACACCATCCACCATTGATCAGTTGTGACAGATTTCGGACCTATATCCTCAAATAAACATGAATGCTTGTCCCTGATGCGTTGAAATTCATAGTATCTGAAGACTGAATTGATCCTGAGGTGTGTGTACATTGTGATTTTAATGTACTTTTTATCCTTTAAAAAAATAAATAAATAAACAGAGCAAAAACAAATAGGTACTCAAATTATTTTATCCCTGTAAGTATTAGATTATTAAATAAGATGGTAGGGATAGAGTACACCAATGACAACTTGATTTATTAAATGCTGGCTATCACTGTCAGGGCAAGGTGTGATGTTTGACTGGATGTGTGTATATTGGATGTATGTGTATTGTCTTGTGTTCTCTTATTTGTTTTTAATTGATTGTTGTCTGATGGAGACTGGGCTCTAAACTAAATTGCCCATTGATGGGACAACTAAAGTAATCTTGAACTTGAAATAATTATAACATTATTGCAGTTCACTGAAAAGCTTGTGTCAGATAAAACCCTTGTCGATACTCTCTTAGATGTTTTACTTTACTTCTTTATATACCTCTAATCTCCCACTGTAGTCTGACTCCCATCCTTTTGGCGTCTGTATGTACATTTTCCTGTCACTCCATCGCTCTTATTTTCTGTCCTCTCATTCCAAATTTAACCACTATACAATGACTACATGAAATGTGATGTAACCAAGGCTTCAGCCACTCGGGTGAATGAACTTGCAACATTTAGTGTTTGTATATTAATCATTTAATCTTGTGTAATGCCACCATGAGGGATTAAAAAATTAATTGTTACAAGAGGGCAACATTAAACAATGCATTAGCTACAGCTAAAAAATACAGTTTATCTCTGCAACTTCACTAGACGTTGTTGTTTTCTGAGTCCAAAATGTAACACCAGCAGTGAAATGAATGGAAGCCGCGTACATTTAAACTAGAGTATAATGCGAGGCAGATCTGGGGGACTCTGTACGCATCAGTGAAACCACAGAAGAGGATGGATTTTCATTGTAAATAAATTATAATCAGTTGAATGGCTTCTCAGAGGAACTACACGGGAAAAAACTGTTTCAGTCCATTCAGTTTAGAGAAATATGTTTGTTTATGTGATGTGGCACCATACACATTTGCATCAATATTCAGAATCATCGGAATCATGTACTGAAGTCTCCAGGCCTATAAACAAAATGAATAAAAGAGGCAGTAAATGTTTGGTGCTGTTTAACCCAAATAAGGGACCGTGATTGTAACATCATTACTTCAAGCGTGACTTTTAAAACATAGCTGGACATAATTCCATTTCACACACAAAGGAGAATCAATGGTAGATGGAGAAAACTGCCTGTTATCATCTTATTAGTCTGATCCAAAGAGTTAATTCCAGCAGGTAAAAGCAAAGCGACTTGGATTCTATAATTTACTTAGGTTTGGGCATAAAAACTAGTCGATTACGGGTTAAAAAAAAAACCTGCAAAAGTATGACATTAAATGAGACACGAACCGTGAGCTCATGTCCAAACATTTTAGCGTATTTAGTATTTTAGTGAGAATTTTGACGACTAAAGAATGTAATTTTATCCATATCTTCAATTTCCAGTAATTAAAAACTTATATTGACTTCTATCTAGTACCTGGTTCCCTAAGCATGAAAACTGACATGAAGGGAACATGACCAAACATCACTATGTAACAATTTCTTGATGACAGTGACTATAAAGTGCACCCAAATTGTCATTTAAATAAAATAATCATACTTCAGCCAAAACTCATGTGACTGTAATTTAATTCTGATTTACCACACAGTGTCACTAAACATTTGACCTTGATGGGATTAAAATGTTCACATCACAATAGTAGCTTTTGTAAAACTCACTTTGTACTTCAACATCTTGTGCACAGATTTCTTTCTAATGTCAACCAAAGTTGAATTGAACCAGTGTTTTCCAGACAATGTTTAACCCATAAAGACCCAAACATCCACCGGTGACCAAAATCATTCACTGATATAAAATGTTTAATAACTGCCAATCCACAAATCCTTTCAGTGCATGTAAATAATTGGTGTAAAATACAGTTTGTTTTCATCACATATGACCCATTTGGACATTCAGAGGCTCAATAGTGAACGTGAAAACACTGTCATCTTCTACAACATTGATTCACCAGTAAAACCCATGGAGCTGGATCAGTTAAGGGACACACTTATTTTATGTTAAGTTAATTGTATATTTTGCAGAAAAAATGTGTTTTTCTTCAGTTTTCTCTGTTTTGGAAGTAATAACCCTCAACTTTAATCTGCACTTTAATGTCCATCTACATGATCAGTACATTAAACATAGGGAAGTTTTCACTTAAAAATGTAAAATACAGAGCGTAATAAGAGAGGAAATGGCATTAAATCACTTAAGAGAGGTTAAAAATAGATTCATAGATTCATCTGGGAACTGCCACAAAAGTAGAATTGGGTCTTTATGGGTTAAACCGTAATAAAAATACATAAAAGTAGATGTTATGAATCATTATCGTTATGAAGCCTGGGAATGCAGAGGATTGCATTCTCTGATTGCTTTCTTTATATCCAAATAGCGCTCTGTGTAGCACAGCGGTAGCTATTACAGTGCAGCAACGCCTCCTAAATTGGGCGTCTTCAGTCACTACTGCCACTGTTTAGCTCATATCATTGTCATCCATAGCTGACATCTTATTCCAAAGGGGGGGGGGGGGGTTCTTTGCAGTTAAACCTAAATATGAAATGGGGCTATTTTCAGCTCTTAATGCATCCTTTAATTCTCATTTGTCATTTTTAACATCTGCCTATTTTTGATCTCTGATATTGTTGTTGTGTTTTTTAATTAATCTAAAGAAGTCACGAGACACCGATCAGCCTTGCAGTTGAAACCAATGCCAAATATTATTTTGCCCTCCTTCTGTCACCTTTCTGTTTGCTCTCTTGTTTTGTCTTCATTCTCTCTCTTTCCTACAAAGTAATGAGGGGAAAAACTTGAGTCAGCTATTAACTCAACAATGCCAGTCAAAATATTTTCCTCTTTTCGTGGTTGTCAAAATAGCACAGCATTTATTTATTTATTTTTGCATTTTTTTCCCCACTAGTTGCGTCAGGTTTTCACAAATCTTCTCTAAGCAACATGAAAAGATGGAGAGATCAGCATTTCTGCCACTCAGTCCTAAACAGAAAATGTGATTAACATGAGATAGATGAAGCAGCAGAACCAGGGTTTTGCTCAGAGTGAAGGAAAGCAGTAACAAAATACTGCATACAGCATTAGGACAGAGGCGGCAATAAGCAGAAATGATGGAAAAGGACAAGGCAGTATGATATGCATACTTCAGAGTTTTGCTTTATCATCAGTAATCCTGTACTATTTGTACCAGTTAATCACACTACATCTGAAAGAACTGCAATCTAGGTCTTGAAAATTAGACAGTAGAGTTGGAATAGTTCTGGTTTGTCAGCACATAAAGCACTTGGTTTGTAGACGTTATAAAAGTTCATTTTTACACAAAACAATTGTCTTGGAAGCAAGGCACAACAATGTTGAAATAACATTTTAAGAAACACTACCCTTCTGGATAATGCTTTCACATTTCGATACTGATTTTTCTCTTGATTTACCCTGAAAACATCAGCAAGGCCTGTATCTGTCAAAAACCTCTTCAGTGGGATCTTAAATTTGATCTTGTTTAGGTGTTAAAAAAGGTGGAAAAAATTATTAGACCACCCTTGTTTTCTTCACTTTCTTGTTCATTTTAATGCCTGGTCCAACTAAAGGTACGTGTGTTTGGACAAATATAATGAAAACAACAAAAAGATCTTGTAAAAGTTTAATTTCAGAGCTGATATTTATCCATTTTCCATGTTTTTTCTTGATAAAAACCAAAATCACTTCAGTTCTTACATCAATATCTACGTCATTGTACTGACAAAAACAGTGTTTTTCGGCATCCCATGTTTTCTTTACGGTTTGTTTTTGTCACATGATACACACAGGAGTTATTACTTGATTGCATAACCATTATTTATGACGACTTTTGATGGTCTGATATTTTTTTTTGTGACTGTGTTAGCTTCACCTTGATGATCACTATCTGGGTCAGGCCGTTACATACAGTTGATCACTGACCTTTATTAGATTGCTCCTATTGTAAATAAAATATACAGTTTATTTGCTGTTGATAGTCTTGACAATGTTAAATACAGATATGTGATTTAGCCAAACTGATTGGTTAAGTGTTCTGTAATAATAATTCCATTTCTATATTACATTATTTTCTTCTTTTATTTGGAACTTCCATACAAACACATAAACATCTGTCTGACATGTAAAAAAAAACAAACAAATTGAATATTTTTAAGGCTCCAGGTGAGCTAAGTTTACATCACTTTTAATGAGCCCAACCCCAAAAACAACAGTATGAGTTGACCCATGTCTCCATATCTGTTGTAGTTGAATGAATGAGTGGAAATGGGTTGAGTTTATTGGGATGACAGAAGAACAGAGGATGAATTTCCCTATGGAGATAGCCAAGTGAGGTAACTTTTTTACAGATTTCTTAAGTGTCTTTTGCATTCCAAAGTAGATATTTTTGTTCCGTCTATAGTATTTCTCTGTATATCTCTCTCTTATCTGTATCACTGACGTACTAAGTCTTTCAAAACTTCATTGGTTTTGTTGGTTGGTTCAGTACTTTTTCATACAAGGTTAAATATCAGGTTCTTTTATTTCGCACTTTTCTCCACTAATGCTCCTCTGTAAAACTGTTTCCAAAGTGGCAAAGTATCATCATATCCTGTAGCTAAAAGAGTCAGAACATTTAGTGTATGGGAGGCAGATGTCCTCTAGGGAAATTATATTGTCAGAAGTAAATCTGTGCTGAAAGTGACTGAGGAGGAGGATGTCAAACAATGTGACATTGCTTATATTTGCAGCAACATAGAACATGAGTGAAGGGGAAAAGAGTGATGGAGAGATAGATAATTCAAGTCAATGTAAGAGACACAAACAATAAAAAAAAGTGGTGACTGAAGGACAAAAGTATTGCTCCTGTTTTCATTACATCATGCACCAAAATAACCTCATAATCATAATTATGGGCTGGCCAATATATTGAACTGATTCAGTTAATTAGGGTTGTACTTCCTGAAAACAGTCCAGTCTGGTGTGGAAGACGGTTTTAATACAGAAACAACATGTTTAGTCATGGTTTGTCTTCAGTTTTTCTAGTCGTGCATATGCCAATATTATCCAATCCACTTTATTTACAGCACATTTAAACAACGAGAACGTTTCCAAAGTGCTGCACATCGTAAAAACCATAAAAGAAAAGCTAAAAACAATAAATAATTAAGCAAAATTACAACAATGCTCTAAATAAAATAGAATCAAATAGTTAAATGTACCAAAATCAATGTAAATAAATAACACAAACATATTATGCTGATGGTTCAAGATCATTGTGCACCGTTAATCACATATGGGAAACACTGTCATACACGTACAAACTCTGGTTTTGAAGTGTACTTACCAAACAATTTTATTGCTGACAGAGTTGACACTCCGTCACGCATAAAAGCTGGAATCACTGTGGGGGTGTGGTGACATCTTCATGTATCAGTAATGGAATCTGATGAGCTAATGATCACGTCGGTGGGTTTGGGTTCTAGTGACTGTGCAGACACTTTCGGACTATTTTCTGTGTCTTTGTGTTTGACTAGTGATACTGAAACATTTATTTCTGTTTAATAAATGTCAACGGCCAGTAGTGTTAAGCTATACGCTGTGTGAAAAATATTAGGCAGGTCTAGGCTTATGAAAACTATTGATTAAATATTAATTAAAAAAACAGATAGAGAGAAACCCAGATGCTCTCAAAAGCCACAGTTTATACAGTATTTTGTTATTTAAAATGTATAAAAGGAAATCAAGGGGAACCTATGTATCAGATACTTACCATGTAGGGGGTGTAGTCACAATAACAGTCACAGAGATTGAATAAAAGAGCAATTACTGCACCCCTCTGAAGGGGCATCAAGGGTATTGTTTTTGGTTTGGTTTGTTTGTTTGTTTGTTTGTTAACACTGTGACAGCAGAACTATTGGCTGAATTCATACCAAGTTTGATTTATAGATTACCAGTGACCTATAGATCTCATTACATTTTGGGAAAAGTAGGTGAAAGTTAAAATTTTGAATTATTTTTTTTCCCAATTTACTTCAGATCAGCTGAGTCCTATCACATTTAAATTCCATCCACAAAACCTCTCACAACCTAATAACAACACATACACCTAAGGACCATCTTATTTCACTAAAATACAATGAAAGATAGTCTCGACTTCACAAGTAGCAACTGACTTCCGGTGTCATGGTTTGTCACCTTGTCACTGTCCCTTTCTTTGTCGTCCTGCTCCCCTTTGTGTTCTGTTTCCATCTGTCTGCTTTTCCTCACAGCCCTGCATCAGCCACTTTAGTTCCTTTTCGTCTCTGACACTTTCACCTCATTATTATCACCGTTTCCACCTGGGACACTCAGCTGATGTCTCTGCTCTCCGTTTTATCTCCCACCAGCTCTGCCTCCCAGTAATCAGCCTGACTCTGTTCACCTGGTGGGTCACAGGTGTGGCTCATCAGGTGAGGCCTATATATCCACCGTTCTGCTGTTTGGACAGCACCAGTGTTTCCTGCCTTTCTCTGTTTTTGACCCATTCCTGCCTGCTGACCAACCTCACCTGGTACCTGCTCCGCGGAACCTGACCTGTCCTTTGCCACCAATCAAGTCTACCTCCCGACCTACGCTGGAAACCCTGATATTCAACCCCTTTACCACCTCCGACCACCCACTCTGCATGCCCCTTGGATCCACACTTTACTACTCCTTCTGCCTCAACCTGTACTGGATCTACAGTTATTGAGCGATTCCTAGTACTGCTATTAATGAAACTTCTTATAAACCTAATCCCTGTTTGTGTATTGCAATTGGGTCCTAACCACCACTGTGACATCTGGTTCTACATTTCACCAAGAAACGTGTGATGTGATTGGTCAATTTGATACCATTTGAAAGGAGTTCAACCTATGCCACCTATGCACCCTGATATATATATAGTTTTGGTACACCCAAAACTCTGATTTCTGCCTAAAATGCTGCTATTGAGGCTGCCAAAGTCCTGTATATTACAGCAAGGAGTTGATTTGTCAGTGTGGAAAAGGAGTGTTTGAGCCAAATATATCGGTAACCCCAAGAGACAGACGGTCAGGTATGATTGGGTAGTTGTGGTTCAAGTGACTCATTCACCCCAGATCCTGTTATTGTCGGAACCACAATGATGCAGATCTTTAAAATGAGCTGTTTCTTGTCAGTAATAAGACCAAAAACCAGAGTCTCTGTGGGTCTGGGAAAGTGTCAGTTCATTTTGGAGTAATTCATTCTGCCTTCGACAGCTTTTCTTTTGACGTTAATGCGTATTTCGACTACACATTCTGTGCACATTATATGATGGGAAAGGTGGAGGTGCTACAACAGCCTGCAGTCTCCACTTGTCAATAAAGAATGACATTTTGGAGACAAAAAAATGCAACATATACAAATGAAATACTTAATACATACATAAAGTTGACTTGTCAAAACACAAAATAGACTATGTTGTGTTTCCGTTGTCTGCAGTGAATTCAGTAAATGTAAATATCGCTGCTTTCTTTTTTAATTTGCATTTTCTATACTGTTCTAATGTCTTCTTAGCTGTGCTTGTAACATAATCTAGTTGTGGCAGTAAGCATAACAATACACACAAGGATACATTAGTGATACACTTTTAGGCCGACCTTCTTGTGTTTGTGCTCACTGCAGTTCAATAATCACTTGATGATATTGTCAGGGGGCGGTGTTGGCTGCTAATAAATACAATGGTAATTGAGTCCATACATTTGCATTGATTAGCTGTGTGGTGCTAATGAAAGTTTCACTATGCAGAGGTAAATGAATGTACTGTACCATTGTTGTGTTCAGATTGAAGGGGAGGAGAATACATCCACACTCTGTTACTGCAAGTCTTGCTCCTTAACAAGACCAAAGTAAGTTTGATTGATTTTGAAATGGAAAAAAGAATGACACACTGATGGTGCAAAAACATTCCTCCTTTCTTTTATTTATCATTTTGCAAAAACCATATTTTTTTCTAACAAGTGAAACAGCAAAGAATATGCAAATAAGGCGGGAATTATTCACCACTGTTACTCAAAGTACAGTATGAATAATAATAACAATACAAACTGGAAGAATACATTGGTTCATTGTGTATTTACATAAATTAGTGAATTATTCATTAGGTGTGAATTTTCAGATTTTTAAGTTTTATAGATCCTCCCTGTTAAGTATTTTAGAACATATTTTCAGTTTAAAGATTGTACATATAGACAAACAGATATAGAAACAACAAAGCAAAGACTTCTTTCACATTACAGCTTGTCCTCTCCATTTCTTTTTTTCTTTTATTAGCTCAGGTTATTTTCCTGAAGCTCTGCCCTGTCAGCTCATTAAAGCGCTTCTACAATCCTCCACTTTTTCTTGTCTGTGACTCCTTGGCCACAGAGGGCAAATGCCGACAAGAAGGAAAGTTCAAAGATAGACCGGGAATGTGTGTGATTCTGTATAAATGAATGTTTGTTCGTGTACTGTGGTGTAATTTACATCTGCAGACAGGTGTTTGTAGCCCAAATCTAAATGAGAGTTTAAAGTGGACCTGTGACCGTTCTGGTTCTTCTTCGCTCTGTTTGTAGTATTTTTCTTTACGGAGCTGCTCCTAACAGTGGCATGTTCAGCCCTAGAGGCACTAGTCGGAAGGCAGAGGGCTTCCATTCTACCCCTAACAAACCATTTAACCATCACAATTACTTTGAAGCTGGTTAATTAAGGTAATATTGCTGCAAAGTTTCCCTTTAATGAAAACACTTCGTCAAGACAGAAACATCTGACCAAAGATACTACTACTACTAGTAATACTACTACTACTACTGATAATATTAATAATAATAATAATAATATAACATTAATAATAATGATATATTTTCTGTGCTTAAATGTGCTTTACATGGTAAATACAGCATCACAAAATCACCATACCAGACCAATTAGAACGCAGCGTCACAGAACATCAACCAATGAGAGTGTAGCATCACAAAACATAGACCAATGAGAGCGCAGCGTCACAAAACGTCAACCATTGAGAGTGTAGCGTCACAAAACAAAGACCAATGAGAGTGCAGCGTCACAGAACGTCAGCCAATGAGAGCGCAGCGTCACGTCAGCCAATGAGAGCGCAGCATCACAGAACGTCAACCAATGAGAGCGTAGTGTCACAAAACATAGACCAATGAGAGCACAGCGTCACAAAACATAGACCAATGAGAGCGCAGCGTTACAGAACATACATAAATGAGAGCGCAGCGTCACAGACCATCAACCAATGGCAGTGCAGCGTCACAAAACATAGACCAATGAGAGCGCAGCCTCACAGATCATCAACCAACAAGAGCGTAGCGTCACAGAACTTCAGCCAATGAGACTGCAGCATCATAGAGCATCAACCAATGAAAGCACAGAAACACAGAACGTCAGCCAATGGGAGCGCAGCATCACAGAATGTCATCCAATGAGAGCGCAGCGTCACAGAATGTCAACCAATGAGAGCAGCATCACAGAACGTTAGCCAATGAGAGCGCAGCGTCACAAAACATCAGCCAATAAGAACGGTTCGTCACAGATTGTCAACCAATGACAGCGCAGCTTCACACGTCAATCAATGAACATCAATGACGTAACCTTAATTTCCGCCTAAGTCGGAATTACCCCCTAAATACCCCCTAAATCTCTAAAGCTCAGAATATTTCACAGTGTGAATATTCATGAGGTCCTGCTATTACACAACCGGCCATAGGGGGTGCTGTGGCGATACACGAAATTATACACAACTCAGGTCTATGTGTATTAAACGGATATCTGTTTTGTTTTTTTATTTTTTATTTATTTTATTTTATTTTATTGCATTTTTAGGGTCTATGGACCATTAGAAACACTTCTACACTTTTAGTTTTCTTTCCCCAAATTAGCAGGACAAGGGCCATGTCCTGCTAATTCAAAATATCCTGTTTGTGTCGGTGTGTATTTGGACGAAATGTCCTGTTAATACACACTTACCAACACACACCCAGCAGGCAATAGAGAGACAGCTTTCTCAGAAAGGTTTGCAGGTATTGCTTTGCTTAAAGAAATAAAATATTGCTTCTTATTGTTTCATTCTGATGAAGCACAGTTTTACATTGAAAGCATTTACAGCAAACAGTACATTTCTTTCTTTCACATTTTCCTTTGTAATAAATGCATTTTTGTGGTCTGGTTCACAGATTCTTTCAAAGCATCAAGACTGAAAACTCTGAATTCAGTAAAGCTATAGCTTTTTTCTTGGCTAGCTTTAATGATCACACAGCACCTTGTTATGTCCTAAAACATCAAAATTTACATAATTTAAAAAGGCCCTCTGCAGATTCTGAGCAGAATTCAGTGTAAATTCACTATTCCAGACAGTATGCCCTCAGTGTGCTGTAAGAAAAAGCTCACTATGAGTATAACAACAATGATTTAAAGATCCAGTGTGGAAGATTTAGGGGGATTTCTGGAGGACCTAATTGCTAATGAAATATTTAACTTCTGTTTCCAGAAGTGCGTGATCACATGGAAATATGAACTTTACCCTACAATATAATATTGTATAAACAGATGGAGTGGTCACCTTTCATACATTCCAGCAGATTGCACCAATCTGTTTTTTTTTTTTTTCAGTTCTGATATTTATCACTGAGCTTTGAGTATCAGCTGATGGAGAACACTGATGTATGAAACACCCTGGTATTGTTCTTTATAATATATTGTATTGGTGCTTTTCCACTGCATGGTACCGGCTCGACTCTACTTTGTATTCCTCTGGTTCTTTTCCACTTACATGGGACCAGCTTGACTCAGCTCGACTCATTACTCCGACACGGCGCGTTACTTCTGTATTGTCTGCTCAGAGTTGCCGAAAACTCACTCGTTGCGTATTTTCTTGTCTGGATTTTTACGTCCGCCACCAAAGACTGAATCTACATGACCATCTATGGTGTTGT
>JAPSES010043188.1:0-12187 GCA_029822895.1 Maxillicosta whitleyi
CCCCCCACGCCTGGGTGTCCTGATTTTCACCAATGAAAATATGGTCACCCTAATTGAAACAGCATTAAAAGGTCAATCAAATGATTAAGTTGTTTACAAGGGAAGTACTTACATTTGTGTGTCTCTTTCATCACTGCTGCATTTTTTGACTGTGTTTACTTCTGTCTTGCCAATGATCTGAACAAAATTATGTAAAACTCCTCCTACCCTTCGTTCATAGTGTGGTCCTGGAAAATCTCCATTTTGAAGTCTATAAAGCCCTTCTATTTAACATCTGTCTAATTGAGAATCAGGACAACACAACCCCTTCATGTGAATGTGCAAAATGGAGGAGTAGGGGTAAGGGGTGAAAAGTCATTCCATGACCAAGCTCATAAGTCAATTTGCTTATATGTCAAATCAATTTCATCCATTGAAATTAATTAAAACATAATTAAGCCATTCCAGCCCCCTAAAAACCATCCAATCTCACACCTAACTTAAGGATAACTTGTTCAAACAAAAGCTCAGTGTATTGTAGCTGATAAAAGAAAAATGTTGGAGGGCAGCTAGTAGGTATTCTGGTGGGGGATCCTCCATCTCTTTGTTCACCACAGTGTTTTGGGTTCCTTCTGTCATCTCCATTTTTATATATCCTTCCAGGTGGCTCCGGAGTTACATGTGGCTCTTTCATCCCTTGGCTGTGGCTCCCTGTGGCTTTGAAAAACTAAGTGAGTATTTATTTTTATTTAACTAATTTTAGTTGGTTAGTTTTTTAAATGTAATTCTAAATTTGAATATTATGGTGCAACATTAGCCTAGGTATTATATATGTATTATCTCTTGCTGCAAAACAAAGCCAGGTCCAGAGGGGATGTGCTGAAAACACTGACATATGTGTGGAAGAGGTGAAAAGAGGTTGGACCCATGGTTAAAAAAAAAAAAGATGTGTCAAAATAATTGCACAAAAAACACCAAAAGTGAGTACAACACAATAGACATGCTTCCACGGTGAGCTAGCCATGTAAAGTGAACACGTTAGACACAGGATGCTGGGCTAATGTTGTGTCAACTAGCAGCTTGGATTTTGGCTCACAACTCAAATTAACTGGACACCAGCTCCTAAGTCAAAGTACCACTGTATGTTGTTTGCTTAGTGATCCCATTTGTAGTTGTAGAGGTTACCATTGTGAATTTGTTTTCAACCCATTTCAAAACCCACAGCAAATTTACACCCTCTCAAGGTTGGAAAAAATGTTGCTTTTTGTGAATGATACCATAAAAGTACAAAGTGTCTGCTTGACAACCACAAAGCAGAGTGTGGCCTTGTCCACATAGGGAAACTTTACAGAGGCAGTGTTTCGTTTATGCAACTTCATGTGCATGTGCAAATCACACTCTTATCAAGAAGGTGTTAAATGGATGTTGTTGATCACCCAGGCAGGTGTGAGTAGAGCTGCTATTTACACCCTCATGGGAAAGTTCACATATTCCTATAAAAGGCAAACTGGTAGTGTAGTAAAAAAAAAAACCAAAAAAAAACCCAACCAAAAAACAAACAAAAAAATTAAATAAATATGCAAAGTGTAGACCTTACAATGAAATCAAAATCAATTTTTTTGAGGCACATCCAAAAGCAGCAGCAGGTGGAAGAGCTAAGAAGTAACAGCTCTTGTATAACCGATGCAACAAGTATTCTGAAAACTTTTTTGTTTACGCAGTATAAACTTTAGGGTTTTATTGTTCTGGTATTCAGCTTTGATATAAATCCTCAAGGAGAAAAAGGGAATCGTACTTGCAGAGATTAGAGAGACCTTAGAGACTGTGAACTTTTAAAGCTAATGTATCTCAGCATGCATGTGTGGGCGGCTGTGATGCATGAAGGCAGCATGACTTGCAGCAGGTGGGTGTATGCAGTACAATCAAAGCATGGTGGGATTTTAGGTACATGACCACTGTTTTTTTTTTTTTCTATTCTTTTAATGATGCTGTACTGTAACGCGGGTTTACTCTCCTAGCCTGCAGCTGGCTTGCTTTGTTTCCTGTAGTGGGTTACCATGGGACCCTACGCTGGCGGCAAGCTCAAGGACAGAGCCTGGTATCAAAGCGCACAGGCATATCGGAGCTGTAGCTCTCACCACTCTCTCTTCTACTGCTGATTTTTCTCTCTTGTCTTTTCCAACTGTTGTTTTGTCTCTCTCCAATACTGGTGTGGATTAGGGTGAGCTGACACTGCCAGAAAATCAAGACAAGTCTCCGGCCTTCCCTTATTTCTTAGGTGTGATCGATGCATGCACCCGTGACCTTCAACTTCGAGGCATTACTCAGCTTTCCCCATAGTGTTACGTGCCATATATGTCAATACTACCCTCTTTCTCTATATATTTTGTAGCTCACTCACTCTACCCAGGTTCCTTTCTTAAATGGATGAGCTGACTGTAATGACGCACCATTTCAGGGGAAAATAAACGAGTGACTTAACTTGATAATACTTATGAGATGTATATGCCAGACAAGGAAGATGACCAGATTCTCAACTTAACTTTGACTCTTGTGATGCACTTGTGATGTGTATCAGGACAAAAGGATGCTGATACTGACACAACTTGGATTCCAAAGACATTATGGGAATGTGTAAAATGTAGATTAAAAACACATTGACGCCCACATTGGATTTACAATAAAACACAGAAAACTTAACCAATATCTACACTGAGAAAATGCACAACTTTAAGAAAATATATAACTAGTTTTAATTTGGTGGCAGTAGCATGTCTTCAAAAAGTTGTGTCAGGGCCAACAGAAGGCTGGAAAAATAAATGGTATTAAAAAGAAATGGCTGGAGTAACATTTAGTTATGATGTTGATTGTCAGCAGACATGACTGGGTATGAAAATAACACAGACATAAACTGTGGAACAGTTCAGGATAATTTTTCCTGATGTAAAACTGTGAAGACTTTGCAAGATTTCATCATCTACAGTACATAAGGAGATTAAAAAAAGATTAAGAGAAGCTGTAGAATTCTCAGTGCACAAGTAACAAGGCTGAATATCAGTAGCGGATGCCCATGATCTTCAGGTCCTCAGGCAGCACTGCATTAAAACCAGGTTTATTCTGTGAAGGAAATCATTGTCTATGAACACAGTGATCCAGAAATGCTCACATCTTTTCTGGGCCAAATTTCATTTAAAATGGACTGGAGCAAAGTGGAAAACTCTTCTGAGGCCAGGTGAATTGAAAGCTGAAATTCTTTTTGCAAAATCATTCATACTACATCCTCCAGACTAAAGAGGTGAGAGATCATCTGTTTGTTATCAGCACTCACTTCTAAAGCTTGAATGTGTGGTATGGGAGTGCATAGTTCCAATGGAATGAGTAACGTGTACATTTGTAAAGTCCTGAAAGGTGTTAAAGAGGTTTTAGAGCAACATGAGCTCCACACCAGGTTGTATGTTCTTCAGGGAAGGTCTTGTGTATTTCAATAAGACAATATTAAACCATATAGTGGATCTGTTGTAAAAGTATTGTTTCATAGTAGTAATAGAGTCGTGATACGGAACTAGCCTTCCTACAGTCCAAACATTTCGCCAAATCATAAACCTCATAGCATAATTACTGAAGTTATTCACTGTATGGACATAATTATTGGGACATGCTTGTTTTCTGACATGAGGGATACAAAACAATAATGACAAATGTATACTTTCACAAGTATATAGTTTTATATTGTGATAAATATTTATCTTTATATGTCAAATCAGCATGAACAGGACATCTAATGAGCTGTAGCCATGATGTGTCCCAATTTGGGACCATTTTGTCCATATAGTTTGTAAACATCAATATTACCTTAAAGTTTAAAGGGAACTCTTTCTTCCTAACTGAGATGTTAGTTGTGGTAGAAAATTATTATTTACTGTCAGAGCAATAAAAATATCTTCAGAATTTTAGAGGTAGAAAAATTAAAATCATAGTCATGGAGGAAAAAAGAAAAGAAAAAAGAAAATCAGTGTTGACAGAAATTAAGTAAAAGCCTTTTCTGAAGCATTTGGATGCAAAGATAACAATTGAAACCAAACTAACCAGTGCAATCTAATGTTATTTATCTCAATATAAAACTATATAATGTCATTTGCCATTATTGTTTTGGATCCCAGTCTGCTGTTAGAAAAGAAACACCTGAATTCAACAATAAAAGTTCCAATACTTTTGTCCATATATGTGTGTGTGTGTGTGTGTGTGTGTGTGTGTATGACTGAGGCTAACAAAATGTAAATAACTGCCAAATAATGGACCAAGACAATAATGAGATATTATCCCTCTTCTACAACTACAGTAAATTTTCAGTTTCAGATATTTACATACTGGTACTTTTGATGTTTTTATGAGATTTGTAAATCATTGCATTCGTTTTTTTTCTACACCTCACACAACATCCCAACATTTTTCTGATTTGTCATTTTAGTGTTAAAAAGGACTGTTATTTTGACACTAGTCATCAACATCTTACCAAGAAAAAAGCCAGTAATACACCCATCCAATTATAACATCTCCATAACAAAATACTAAAAATTCTCCAACATATCATTGAACTCCCTCAACAACTCAAAGCAGCCTAAATGTGGATAAATCAGTTTTGGCTGAAAGTTGAAAGCTTGTGATAAAGATATTTGCACAAAAATCTGTAGAAGTTATTCAATACACTGATCATGTGAAAGTCCTCTGGTGTAAGTAGTGAAAAGGAATCTCTAAATATCAGCACATTTACAATGTGGTTAAAATTTTAACCCAGAAATTGCATAAAATATTCAGTAATTGTTCTTGCATTGTTCATTCCAGCTATAAGTTCTCATCTAAGAAGGTTATTGTGCATGAAATGAGAGGAGGGAGTAAAACAAGCCCCGGCAACTATGACTGAAAATTATCTGCCATACAGTGTAATGACCTGCCTTTGTACACCCCACGCTGTGTAATTTAACGCCTCTCTCTACAGGACACACTTCATGGTCGTGTAATGTATAGAGCCTCGTGTAGGGTCATGTAAGCCTTTAATGAGAGCAGGAATGATGAGGGCTTGAAAAATAATTAATCCTCTAAGGGAAAGTTTCCTCAAATACTGTCAAATGTGTTCATTTCTGATGCTGTTTGAGTGTACACGTGACTTGTGACTTGTTACTTGAGTTAAGTTTACGATCGATCTCAGTGATGTAAACACCATCTTCACCCTGAAGAAGGGTTGGGTTAACAACGTGGGTTGGTGTGTTTTTAAGTCCAGCCCCAAAGAATTAATCTACAGGCTGTCATGAAAAAAGGCTTTTTAAGTTTTTTTTTTTTTTTTTTTTCCAACCAAGTGAGTGTCTGGATTTTTGTCTTTTTTCTATTGTTCATGCTCTCTCACCTCTGGTTTGTGGCTCCCTATGAATTTGTATTTTATTTTTTTGTCTTTTTCACATTACATTACATTTAGCAGACGTTTTTATCCAAAACGACTTACAATAGAGGACATAAACATAGCATATAGTACTTGCAGATATAAGGTGTACAGGAAATATACAGAACAATAGGTGAGACTGCTGACTGGGGTTAGTAGGGTTTATTTTTTCTTTCTTTATTTTTTTAGCTTTTGCATGGGGTCGGGTAGAGTAGACCGACACATACACACACAGCACAGGGTCTATCCCGGGTCTGCAGCTCAGACGTCAGTGCAGTAAATAGTCTTTAAAGAGGAGAGTCTTTACATCTTTACCTATTATAGCCTGATTATTTTTGTGTTTAGGGTTTTCTGGGCATGTGCAGGAAATGCCTAACTCCTCCCTTGCAAAAAGTATATTTCAGAAACCTGAGATGATAGAAAGTGAAACTGTAATTTCCATGGCGTTTTCCATACCTTGGATTTTCAACACATGCATACATAGTGTTAAAATACTGTCTGTATCTGGATAATAAAGAATGTGATCTTCTCTGCATTTCCATCTGAATGCATCCTCCTTCTATTTAGATCAGATCTTTGTCCTCCAGAACAAAACCTATATATTCTTAGCCTTTGTTGTATAATTGCCTAAGTATTGACACACGTTGAATTCAGGTGTTTCTTTTCTAGCAGGGGCCTGGGATACAAAACAATAATGACAAATGTCATAATATTTACAATAATATTATAATATTTTTCTGTCTTTTCTTATTCGTTGTCAAAAAATAGTCATTAAAAATGGTAAATAATTATTGAGATTGATGGAAATTAAACATTTTGTCATAGCACATAACAATGTCCAGCAATATCAAGCAAATGTTTGAAAAAAATCACATTGTATTTTTCATTGTGTTAGGTGTATTGTGTATGTGGTTCCCATAAGGCTGCAAACTTTAGCAGCTTGACAGTGATGAGGCAGTAAAACTAAACGCATTATGGTTGGAAACCTGATCTTATTGATATATTTGTCTATATTTGTGTTAAATCCTTGAGCTTCTTGAAGGGTTCAGCTCCGCTTAACAGGTGCTGTAATATGTGCCAGTTTGTGTAAGAATCTAAATCAATAAGCTTGCTATATAAAAAAAAATCGACAGGTTTTAAAACATGGAAGAACACTGAAAATCTTTGTGTATTGAAAGGAAAACATGCTGTCGTATTGTGATATCAAAGTAACCTCTGTGTTTAGGCATTGCACTAAGGTATTTTTTATTTAATATGACCATTACAGTGAACTTCTCTACAGGGCATCGGTGTGACATACCTACCAAAGCATTGAAATTATTTGCTCTAGGCGCTTAGGTATTTAGTGAAAGAGGGATTAGTATGTCCTACATGAGCAGTGTATCACCATGGCAAGAGATAATTAAGAGTCATTAAGACATTTTCCGTGAGAGCTTTGTTCATTTTCCATTTAATTTCACCCAAAGCTCAGAGTTGGCGTTTTCATTCCAATGCTGCAAGATGACACTGTAGGTCACACTCACTAGCTTTAAATATTGAAGTCATTTGCTGTGGAAAAAGCTGAAAGAACAATGTTTAATCAATCAATCAATTGTGCAAATTTAAGCTGTAATACATAAATAGTGGAGTTTAATTGGTGAAGCACTGTCATATACACTGATGCATTGTTAGGAACAGTTGGTAGCAGAACAATAAGTGTAAGCACGCCCCCACACACACCCCTACATGCTACCTCTCACTTTCGCCTTCACATTTTTCACTTGCAGGCTTTTGCAAATTGTCTCTAAAGGTACTTGCATCCATAGTAATACAGAGAGGTTTTAGGTATTCCATTACTTTTCTACATTTATGACAATACCATTAGATTCAGAGGTGTTTCATCTTTATTTTAGTGGTTCTTATAGTACTTTTTATTCTATTATGTTGTTCTTACCTATTTTTATCCAATGTTGTCTATTTTTTTTTTATCCTGTTCATTCATGCTGCACACTGAGGAACTGTTTAATTGTGATCACACCTGTAACCGAATGACAATAAGAATCTCAGTCAGAAACCACACCTGTCCTGGTGGTAGATCCAGCAAAAATGAAAGAATGGAATGCAGGAGGGGTTCAGGGTCAGAGCTCTGGAGGGGGTTCAAGAGAGCTAAGTGAAGCAAAACATTAAGATTATAAATGTGTTAAACCACATAAAGCTGTAATTTTTTTTTTATCATACACTAATAAAATGACTACAATTTACCCTCACTAATAGGACCATGTTTGTAACTAAAGCAAAGAGTTGATTTTAATAAGGTTGTACTCAGTTTGTGGCATTAAATTCTATTTCATTCCAAATAATTTTAATTTAGAAACAACAGGCTACAGTATAGGCTTATGTTTGACAACTTCGTGTGATAGACTCAATCACTGGCTGTGTTCCGCGGTAACGCAAAGATATCTGATATTCAGTCCATGCAGTTATATAGTTCCCACTGTATAATAATACATTACACATCTTCTCTGTTTGCCCATTTGTTTTTTCCAACATGCAGACAGACAGACAGACAGACAGTTGTCTCCTCATGATTAATTTAGTCTGGTTTAGATTGAGCTCCCTACCATGTAGAGTCACGTCATAAATGGCTCATGCACAGTAGACCCCCCTCCCCAACACAAAAGACACGAGAGCCATAAATTGGCACCTTGAAGTAGGCGTTGACGGAGAGCTCAATAAGTAATGTAAAGGTCTAGACTGGAGAGATCAGGGTTCGAAACCTAGCCAGCACATTTACATTATTTTCAAAATAATACATGTTCAAACGAGCTGGGTAGGTAAATCCACCACAGTGTACGTATGATAAGCCATAGTTTAAGGGAGCAGGCATCGGTCTAACCTCATGCTTCATGTCAACACAGGCGCCTTTTTCTGTGTTTTGTTGTGTTTTTTCGTGCTCGGGTAAACAGACAGCAGTGACATTCACACGGGGAATAAGGAAGCTACTGCGCTGCAACAGGAGATCATAAAACCCAATGATGGCTGTCACAGGGGACTTGCAGCTTTACAAAAGAAATGTTCTCTGTCTGAGGTCACAGACTAGTGTATTTCATTCCCTCTGTTCTCAGTCCCCTGTGACATCAGCAATAAGAACATAACATGAAGCTTTGCTGTGATATTTCCTGTCTCAGCAACTACCTCCGTCTCTCATTGTTTCCTATACTTTCTTAAAGTGGCTTACCTTATTGTGTTAACATGCAATTTCCTTGCAGCAGAAATGAAAATAAGACATCCACCACATTTTAGTCACTCCTGTCATTTTGAAACATAATAAAACTACGGGAGAGTAATAGTTGTAGGTCTTTATGTCCTTACAGACCAAGTTGTGTGCTTTATTCATCCCTGTGTTTCCACAGAAGCAGAAAACAGAAAATAATTGCACTGCAACAACTATTGTGTACGGTAATTCTATATGTGTGTGTTTTCTCAAGTTTGACAGAATAGTAGAGTGTTATTGGCATTTCTAGTACACAGCCTCACAGAGAATCAGTCTTTTCTCTTGTGATCGGAAAACAAATATTCATCGACACAAACCCTTTTTTCTTTTGCTTCCTCTCTCTGCCTGACATACACTGACACTTTGATGGCAGCGCTGTGTCAGGGGGGCTCTGTCACCCCAATATTCCTCTCCATAACTCACAGCCTCTCACATATTCTCTTTGATGCCACTAGTATATCGACTCCAGTCCAAAACGCCCCATACAGGCAAGCGTTTGCAAAGCTGACGAACATCCGGAGGAACACCTCTGCAGCTAATGAGCAGAACTTGCCAAATATGGCATGGTTATTTTACAACAGATGATAAGTTCAGCTGTGTATGTGGCCAGGTTGGCAGCAAATTCAAGCAGTTCAGAGAGTTTATCATTTTAGTATAAATGAATGGTTAATTTGGTGTAAAATGTCCAGTTACATATCTAACTAACTTCCCAAAAGTTAGTAATTAGTAAATTGTGTCAGCTAAATGTAATGTAATGTAATAATAGTGTCATTTGAAACAAGCAGAAATACTCTAAAATAATCAACCATATTTCACGATTGTTCACATTAAATTTCTTTCATCTTAAATGTTGAGAGAAAGCTTTAGTGGTAGTGTGTGTGTAGCGGTAGTAATATAGTAATAGTAGTTTTAGTACTTGTGTGACTTCCCTTTGCACTTGACATGTCTTTATCCATTTTCTTTAAACAATATGAGACTTATTGCATTAATTTTCTGATGTTTTCTATTTACACAACACACGCATATCAGATATTTCTAACTGTGCTGGTTCGTGGGCTCAGGGGTCACACTAAATAGCAACTTTTACCTTTACAAAACATTTAGTACAGTTTTTTGTGGGTCATTTAAGGCTGTGCACATATTCCCTGGTTTGGTGTACTGCATTGCAACATGATGATCCAAAACCTGGAAATGTTGACATAGCAACAGCCTGTGATCTGTATTATTTTTACCTCAAGGTCAAACCTGGTGCTACTTTTGTGGCTGTGCCCAAATGAAGTTTTCTCTCTCTTTAACTTTACTTACAATAATGAATTATATTTTTTATACTGCTTTTCTATGAACACATACTCATAGTGCATAGTGAATCCATTAATCATTCACTCACATATTCACACTCTGGTGGTGGTAAACTTCATATGTAGCCACAGCCACCCTGGGGCAGGCTGACAGAAGCGTGGCATGCCTGCGGCCCCTCCGACCCCCACCGAACATTCATACATGTTCATACACCAGTGTGAGTGGTGGCACTGAAGGCAAGGAGGATGAAGTGGCTTGCCCAAGGACCCAACAGCACATGACTAGAACAGAGCAGGATTCAAACTACCAACCTTTTGGTTATTGGACAACCAAATCTACCTTGTGAGCCACGGCCACCCCCACTGCTGTTATTATAATATCCTCTGTATTTTAATCCCCCCCCCCCCCAGGGAAAATCACTTATTTTATTATATTTAATTTATCAATCATGTAGATGTTCCTAAAAGTCCAGATCAAACTTGAGAATTATATTCGAAACAGAGAAAACTGAGGAAAATGTGATTTTTTTTTTTTTTTTTTTTAGCAAAGATATCTTTAACTGAGTGGCTCCATCCACTGTCACTGATGAAACTCAGTGGGTTTTATTGATAAATCAGTATTGTAGAAGATGACATTCACTACAGTGCATCCAAAAATCCAAATGGGTCAAAAAAGATGACAAACTTTATTTTACACCAGTTATTTGAGTGAATGAATTAATTGCTTTATTGTCATTGCACATATTTCAGAGCAACGAAAATTGCATTCCAATTACAACTGATCAAGATAAACATTAAAACACAGACAAACATGGATGTACAGATACAGTTGTACTGACGATTCGCCAGGACCAGCATCTCGTTTCTGCAGAATGAAATTAACAAATGGAGACATAAGGGATTGAGGAGAAAAACAAAGATACATTTCATCCTGTAGTCTAACTCTCTACAGGATGGAATTTATATAAAAAAAAACAAAACAACAAACAAACATGCCTCTGCATGAAGTCCAGAGACAACATTTACACACAGGACCAAAAGCACACGTGGGTAGTGGATAAAGGGATTTGACATGCCCATGTCCAGAGGTAGGTGCGCCGCAGCCAATCGGCACAGCGTCCATAGCATGTTTGAGAGGGGGAGGGGGGAAGAAGCCCTCGAGGGAGAGAAAGGTGTTTGTTGTGAGTTTGATCAGTCCTTGAACAGACTGCATGTGTGTGTGTGTGTGTGTGTGTGTGTGTGTGTGTGTGTGTGTGTCCGGGCACACTCCCCCTCAGTCCAACAGTGTCTGGTGATTATCAGTTCAGAGATGAGACGGTGACATAACTTCTGTTTACATTCCATCCAGGAGAGATTAGAGATACTTGGAGACAGAACACAATAAGCCAAAAAGAATGAACAATCTATGATAGCCCTTCCACCACTTAATTTCTGTGCGGGTGGGGCCCTGCTTCTCCCAGTTCAGATCCGAATTCAATCCAAATCAAGAGAACCTCCAAATTTTAAACCACCCGTTCCAGCTGAGCACCAACTTTCATCCATCCTCTTGTAGAGTTCTAGAACCAACTCCATTTTTCGGTTCAGCTCCATCAGCGTAAAAGTCTGAGTGTTGAACGCTCTGGCCAGACCCTCAGTCTTCCCCCCACACAGCTCCTCACATGTCTACTGAGCTGCCAGACGCTCCTTGATTTTGCAATTCCCCAGGAACCTACCAGCTCCAATCAGTAGGAATCCGAGTATCAAGACAAATATGTAGACGTCCTCTACATCTTCAACAGCCAATGCTGAGAGACACACTGAGTTCCATGTTTTCCACTAGTCCAGTGCATATCCCACAGCAAAGGTTCCTTGTGGGCACACAGCCTCCGCCTTTGATGAAAAAAATCTGATCAATTGCATTTAGGGACCAGCCGATCAAATCTATTTTGCCTGTTTGTCTGAAGTGTGAAAAGAAGTTAAATCAGGGAAAAACACGAGACAACAGCAAGCAGTGCGAGATAGATAAGGGAGAGACTAAGAAGAGAGTCTGTCCTGGTGGAGAGCTGGAAGAACCTACATGTTTTAATTGGATTAGTAGATCAACAGGCATTAAACATTTACATCAGGTTTAGGTTGATGGTGAATGACTGGGTCTTTATGGGTAAATATCACTTTTGACTCTCTTGCAAGGTGGTTATAGAAGTAGATCCTGCTCTCATACAGAGCACTCACAGATCAACCTGC
>JAPSES010043246.1:0-12182 GCA_029822895.1 Maxillicosta whitleyi
TCCTGGATCCAGACAGTGATCCGGATCACCTCCAAAATTTAATCATCTGTTCCTTGTCTCAGAGCGAACATTTCCTGTAAATTTCATTAAAATACATCCATAACGTTTTGAGTTATCTTGCTAACAGACAAACAGTCAAACAAACGGCGGCAAAAACATAACCTCCTTGGCGGAGGTAATAATGGACTACATTTCTGGAGCACTTTAAGGCGCCCAAAGACCTTTACATCACCAATCGTTCATTCACACTCTGGTGGTAAACTACATTTGTACCCACAGCTGTCTGTCTACCACCAAACATTGATACATTAGTGTGAGTGACACTGGAGGGAAAGTGGGTGAAGTGCCTTGCTCAAGGACACAACTGCACGTGCCTAGAGAGAGTAGGATTTGAACCTTCGGATATTAGACTAACAACCACCCCGACGAATCATCAACCTCCAGGAGAAAGCAGCCCTACGCATTGTACCTTTAACAATTGACCCCAATGAGATAATGTGTGAAAAGACACAACAATACACTGCACCTCATGAAGCTGTTTCAGACTGGAAACACGGCAGGTGAGTAGGTACTATTTAGTCTAAAACAAGCTTCATGTTTCCATCCTATGTCTAAACATGGACTTGTGAAGTCTGTAGACTAAAGCGGACAACCACACGTCGAAGATTAAACGCAAAAATGCTTCTAATGCTGCTAAACGATAACTTTGTTTAACTCAAGAAGTCAACTGTGACCGTGTCTTTGCGTTTGAGGAGTATGGCAGCCTATGGTTACTGTTTAACCCAAATCAAACACTAACCACAGAAAACACAAACCCAACACATCCAGAGAGAATCTGTTAAGAGGATGAACTGCCCTGAAAGTGACCCCAACTCAGATCCAAGAATGTAACTACCAAATTATATCCAGCTGATATTAGGCAACTGATAGTTTCTTATCAACAACTAGAATGTCTTCAGTGATGGGAGGGGCATAAATCCAAATGAGAACACTTAAAATGTTGAGTTAACCTTTAATGCAGGAATACACAATGACCCCCGCTCACACTCCTGTTATTTACCCTCCACCATCTCTCCATCATTTGTTCTGCTTCATGACAGCCGTCTGACTCCCACAGGGTGTACCAGGCGTTACCCACACTCCCCCTACATACCGCATTCCACAGAAACATGACTAAACCTGTTTATCTCCTAATTTCCTCTTGAACAATTAAAAAACTATTCTGAATAGTTTTAAAGAAAACTTTTTTTTATAACTTAATAAACCAAGTTTGCAGTGAGTAAACCTTTTGTGTATTTCTTTAAATTCAGTCTGAAGAACTCACATAGGGCATATTTTAGTTAGAAATGACTGCCATCTTGTGGCCAAAATGAGAATTGCATCTTTTTTTTGTTTGTTTTCTAAATAATAATAAAAGGACGTGAAATATTTGTCCCAAACCAGCAAATATTAAAAAGTCTAATAAAAAGTGACAAAAAGGAATTAAAACCAACCAGTCTTCATCAAGGCTGGATGTGGTTTAATCAAATTTGGATCTAAGACTGTTTACATTTGATCTTAACTGTAGTTTGCACCATCCATAAACATCCTAAATTAACAGAGATCAACTCATGTAAAATGAAGTAATTTTAAGGTTAAAAGTCAGTCCAACAAATGTTAGTCAGACTTTTTGGCTGACTGTATGCGATCCTGTGAACAGGTAAGTTTTATGTTAAAATGTGGCTATTTTTATGTGGACAAAATACTTTCTGTCCGCCTCTGTAAGCTTCTATTAATCAGTTTTCCATAAACTAAATTTAATATTTGATTAAAAATATGTTTCAAATTGAAAATTGTAGATACAAACATAATATAAAAACAAAAACTGACTCATGAAATATAAAGAAAACATATAAAACTTTAATAACATATACATTTAAATTTGTAAGTACAGCACATCTTCTGTATTTCTTCAATGACAAACAAACCAGAAAAGGTGGAAGCAACAAAGCAATGAAGATTGTCAATGAGTGTAATGTGTGGAGTTTAATAACATGATATTAAAACTCATAAATTCTGCAAAAACCCTTGCATTTCACCGTTCACTTTCTGTGTAAATTACCTACAAATGGACCGAGATAGTGGAAATTCTGTGTAGTGAGTGTCATTTTGTCAGGTTTAACTTCCAACCACAGGGTACAGGTTCTGAACTGAAATCATCACTTATCAGGTCAAGTTGGCTGAGTCTTCCTTACAATGTCAGCCCACCCAAAGAAATTCCATCTTGTTCCTACTTTCCAGGAAAAAACAATGGAGCCCAGTTGCTGTCAAACCATGTCCACCAGTTTAAACTTTCCCTCCTGTTTCACTGGCAGGACGTTAATAAAAGTCTTATAGAGCACAGTCCCCTTTGGCAGTTTCGGAATGACCTGCGCCCCCTCAAAGCTGCGAGGCGGTGGGATGTACACCTCTTTGGTGAAGCGGACATGTCCATCCTCCAGAGCATAGAGCGTGTTGTTGGTCCCCATCCCCACCTACAGGACAGGGAGGTAGACAGGGACAGAATAAGAACATGTTCATTCATTTAACATCAGATTGCACTGACAGATGCAGTATTTGTAACTTACATGTGCGCCGGGGTGATACCTCATAAGCCTCTGTGTTGCAAGGATATTACCAGCATGGACAAAAGTTCCTGATACGAGGTAAACACATGCAGAAATCTGTTACATCACTTATGCATGAGCTCACTTTAATAACAGGAGCTTGATTACTACACAAGAACTTACCATCGTGCGTCTTTGTGCCGTATCTTTTGCCAGGACTTTTACCCCCAAGATTCTTACTGCTGCCTCCAGCTTTCTTAGAAGCAAACCTAACAGAGTCTACAAGAA
This sequence comes from Maxillicosta whitleyi, assembly GCA_029822895.1. NCBI lineage: Eukaryota > Metazoa > Chordata > Actinopteri > Perciformes > Neosebastidae > Maxillicosta > Maxillicosta whitleyi. Next base: position 2,874 of record JAPSES010043246.1, read on the forward strand.
AACACTGGCCAGGGAGTAGCAGACCTGAAATCAGGAACACACACTGTCACTTTCAGTCCTCACATAAAGTATGCATGCAATGTTGGGAATGAGTGAGCGATAACTAGTACAATTGTGGGCTGTTTTTTTTTTTTTTTTTTTTTTAGATTTACTAAACCTCCTACTAACCATGCCACCTTTTAATCACGAAGATCATTAGGAAGATATGCTTGTGAAATTTGGCTCTGCCTGTAAAACCATATCTGTATAACTATACTTGAATATAGTAGGCGTTATAAATACCCATAACTACTGATTTCAACTACTCATTATATGCTAATTTGGAGGTCACCTGCCCTTCAGATCATTGTACAGAACCCAAATTTAACATATATCACACTTTCCCATACAATTCGTTTTGGTTTATATATGACCTTTCAACTGAATGGCATTTACCACTGACATGTGACTTTGTTGTACAATGTCTTACTCTAATTTCACATCACATCCGTTTGAAATGTGCACATTTATCACTTTTCTAGGGTTAACGTCAGATGCAATTCACCTAAATTTAGCCTAAAGTCATAGGTATCTTCGGCACATCTGATACGGTTTATAAACTCCTTATATATTACGTAAAGGGGTGGTTTCTTATTAGCACCGGGTTAAATTATAATACGACAGTGACATTCGGTACTAGCTAGTTCAAAACACTGAGCAGCTGACACTAACTGAGAGTTACGCTAATACATACAGAATCTCAGTATAAAATATGCGTCCAAGAAGCGACAAACTACTTATTTAACAGTTAGAGTTTTACGTTTTAATATGTTAAAAGTAAGGAAACATTTATTCCGTATAATCCGATACATGCCTGTTCTGGACTTCAACATCAAGGACGCCATCGTCGCCATTTTGTAAGACGTCACGTCAGGTTCCGCTGTGTCATATCCGCGTAGTTTGCTGCATTCATGGTCACAGAAAATGCACGAATCAAAATACATTATGTGTACAGGTTAGATTTTTCACAGAATTTCGTATACATAAACGACACACAGACCACTCGAAAAGGGGTGATAACGCTATTTTAGGTCCATTACGACAAACACACATAATGATTGTCGTACTGATCCAGACAACCGAAAGACGATCAAGTAGCCATAGTGTAGGGGCAATCTCCCACAGTATTGAATGCAACTTATCTGTTAACCCGGGTAAAACAAAATCTGAGGAAACACAACAGTAAAACGGGCTCACGCTTCGTCCTCCAACTTAATAATTAGTCGGGATATTAAGTTAACCATTGAATACAGTCTGGGTTTATGAAGAGTACTTAATTTAAGGCAGCGAACTTTCACCATTAAACGGAATTACGAAGGAAGTGAGTACACGATCCACAACGGCTGAAACACACAGAGCGAAACTAGCTTGTTGACCCGTCTTATGTTATCCGACAGATCGGTTCCTAATATTCGACCTAAACGTTAATGATGTGTGGCAAACCAAACCTTACATTAAAACAGAATAGATTTCTTAACATAAGCCAGCTACCGATATCTATTACACTCAATTCTAAACGTTGTTGTTGTGATAATAACAATATAATTACATATTTTTCATAATTGATAGATGTTAGGGTGTTATTTTTTCCACTGTGAAAAAAAATGTTAGCATCTCAAAATAATGACCTATTAAAATAATTATCTACTTTCTCAAAATAGTGTTTGCTATTTTTCAGAAAGACTGATATCACAGTGGTGCATATAGGCATCTATACTGAGTACATGGTAATAAACACAGATGTAAAAGTAGTTTACAGAACTGTAGATGAAGTAAATGCTGTTGTCCTGCTTGTAATTCTTGTCTCATATCTCACGTCCAGTAGCTTTTGCCTGGACATGAAAGAAGATGGACAGTGACCCCAGCAGTGATCTAGAGGAGGAGCTGCCAGTGTTTGACTTCCTGAAATCTGTGGGACAGCTGAGCCAAACATCCCATAATCAAAATGCATTGAAAACACACGTGGTGGATCTGAGTGAGTCTGATGCAGAGGAAGGAGTGAAGGGCAAGACGGGCGCTTGTACACAAGGGCCGGATGTAATGATGATCAGCAGTGATTCTGATGACGATGCACCATATGTCCCCTTGGCGCAGAGGCTCAAACAGAAACAAGACAATGTGATTAGTGCTTCTTCCTCTGTCACTAATGGGAAAGATGCTGAGCAGTACATGCTTTCCAATCTGGCCAAGTCTCCATTCACTCACTGTGGGTTTTCAGTGCCGGGGCCCCCGCTCAGCTCCCATCAGGTGATGACAGAAGCGGCGGAGTGCCCAGGCGAAAGGAATTTCCCTCAGCGCTGGCTGCCTGCGAAGTCTTCCTCCGGCACAATGAGCACCAGCACCTCTACTGCCAAGAGTAAACCTGCCAAGCGGTCGGCGGAGGAGATCCAAGCCTCGAGGGAGGAGGCTTTGTGGAGGAGGCAGGCCAAGCAGAGACAGCAGAGGGACAAGGAGGAGCTCAGGCAGGAACAGGAGAGACAGAAAGCAGAGAGGAAAGCTTTAGCAGAGGCTGCCAAGGCCTTGAGGCCGGAGGAGTGTATCAAGCACATGGTGGTGGTTGTGGACCCAGGTAAGGAGCCAGGAGAATACATTAAATAATACCTGGCACTGTGCTGAAGTGGATAAATTCTCTTGGAGTGATTCATGATATGTGGGTGTTTGAAGATTGAATGTTGAAAGCAAATGAAGCGTTCCGTCCCCTGTCAGGACACCATTTAAAGGTTATATTTGTAATTTTGAACTTCAGAAGAGGTTAAGGGCTACACTTTACCAGAAAGTTCACCTGCTAAACTGCTGAAGCCTAGATGCTTGACCACATTTTCTGACAGGGTCTGAACCCATAAAGGTCTATTCACAACAAAAACAGTAAGTTTATCTGACACAGAATTGGATGTTCTGTCTGCTGCTGCCTGAGTGGGTTGTTATTGTGTGACTTTGGTGTGTCATAGTTACATCATTTAAGATCTATGAGTGCTTATCTGCTTATGGAAAGTTGGTTTTGGAGTCTGTCTGTGCTGAATGTTTTATGTTTATGGTGAACTTTTAGCTTTCTGCAGCTGTAGTATTATGATTCATAAAATGGTCTCAGCCGTCACGAAGTGTCAGGATTTCCCGTTTCTTTCCTTTCACTATTTGTGTGCAACTGCTTTGAAAGTCCCTCTCACTCCAGGAAAGAACAATAACCTCCGAACTGCTACTACACCCTAAAAATGGATATATATGGCATTTTCTTTTATAGGAATTTCATCATTTTAATATCTTGTGTACAGATCCTCCACCAAAACAAATTCTCTCCTGACATTATTTTACAAATGCATCCTGCACTCAGCAACATCCAAGACAAATGTGATTCATTTCGAACCAGTCAAACAACCCTGAGAACTTTCCCCCTTATTCCAGAATGATAATGGACGATGCTAGAGCTGCCTATGGGACTGTCACAGTGCTAACAAAGTGGTGATAGTTTTGGCTATGCAAGACTTCAGCTGTAGAGGAGCAGAAGAGAGTTTATAGGAGAGAGAGCAGAAGGATTTTCACAGAACACCCCACTCAAGTTGTCTACATAGGAATCAGGGCACATGCTGTTATCTCGCAAACTTGACGTTCCAGTGACTCACTAATCTTCCTTGTGTTATAAAGTGAAGAATGGAAGGAGTGGGTCTAGCACTGGGGTTTCATGTCATGCCGTCAATATTTGTGCAATAAACACTACACTGACATCGTAAGCACGATGCCAACCCTGTTATTTCATCACTCTGAAGATAATTTTAGCCAATTTATAAATGTTTTGAGTGGAATTAGTACCGATAGCTCCTTTCAATCACAAGTAGACACTGAGTGCAGACATTATGTAGCTCACTGTGTTTGTTTTTGCAGCTCTTCTGCAGTTGGAAGGCGGTGGGACTTTGCTGGCATCAGTGCAGGCCTTGGGTTGCAGCTGCGCCATTGAGAAACAACCCCTCCCACGCAGCGTCAGCTGGATGAGGAGGGCTCCCTGTGCACAGGTGATAACACACACATTCATTTTCCAATTGCCTTGTTTCAATATGAAGCATGAATACATACTTGTCACTTTTGTTTTAACACCTTGCTGTAATTGCCGTAAATTAATTAAAAAAAAACTCGTATTCTGTTTCAATGTAAAGCACTCTAATTATTATATTATTTTCATAAAGCCTTTTGTAATAATATTACTACCGCACACCTGTAAACACTGGAGCATTTTGATGTCCGTTCTGCTCCTTCTGTTTCTCAGCCTGAAGGTGGAGCATGTGTTCCAGAAACCCACGTTGTGATCCAGATGACGGTTGAGGACTTTATCACTCTGAGTCACAGCTACATTCAGGTTGTACTTGTCACATGTTACTACAACATGCACAATTTTCTGTGACTATGGCTTTTATTCTTAAAATAGAACACATATTTAGGACCTAATAGATGCTTAAATGTAGAATCAACTTAAAGGACGTGTATTGAAATCTTAGTTCCACTGTTAAATACCATCTGTTTTATAGTTTATCTATAAAGCTTTTTCAGTTCTCACTGAGCGGTGGAAAGTTTCAAGTGTTTAAATGGAGTTGGCACGTAGAAAAAATATAAATAGCTGATGTTCTCTCCTGTGAACTACAGATTTCCAATAAAACCATCAAGGTCATCAAACTGACAGTCGTCTTGAAGGAAACATTTATTATCTGCACTAACAGAAATAAGAATAAAACCTAAACCTAGGCCTCTCTGTTTAAGTGCCATTTCATTTTTAGATCCATCAAGGACATCCACACCAGCACAGAAAGCAATGATTTCTTACATGCAGTAATATAAAATATATTTAATAACAATAAATATGTTCCAGTTGAACTAAAAAAAGGTCTACGTATTTTTATATATAGACACAGACATGAAGTGTAGCTACTGTTCCAGACTGGTTGTATTCCAGACACCACTGGAGATAAACAAAACACATCTGTCTTTGCATTTTAAAAAACGTCAAAAAATTTAAATTGAATATAAAAATGATTTACACCGTCGCTTACTGTGTTGATGAATAGAAAAGGCATTATAATTTCACTTAAGTAAACACACATTTCAGTTTATAGCAACAGTACAGTTGCATCTGGGCCTGTCACATTTATTATTATAATTACTTGAGCAAACAGCAGTTATTTGTCATTATTCTTATAATAGTTTCCATTTACCTGCATAAAAACAGTTGGATGAAACAAATATGTGAGGTTTGATTAATGCTCATGATTTAATGTCAGCTGAGTAGCGAACGAGCACCGCTGATATTTTATTTTGATGTAATTCAATTATATCCGTAGCTGTAATGATCAGTAATTTCTTTGCATATTTCCATATTAATGTGTTCTTGTTCTTCATTGTATGTATAATTAAACTAGTAGGCTTATACTGTGCTACAGACATAACATTAAGGGAAAAAAAATATAGAACACTATTGTCATAACAGCCCTTGTGGTTTAAAAAAAAAAAGGGCCAAATGATTACAATAGTAATACAATACCAGTGATGAATATCAGTTACATTCCAAATAAGTAAAAGAGGAGGTGGTGCATGTGTTGGGGGCTATGTCCAGTCATGGAAAAATATGTAGACTACTGACATGTTAATGGAAAATGTTCACATTCAAGAAAATAATTTCTGAATATGACGACTTGAAAATGAGTTTATCCTTAATGTTGTTAATAAAGAATAACTTAAGACAAGTTTGGTAATGACTTGTATTGAATTCATACAGTTTTATTGATCATAATTTAACAGATAAGTTAATTATATCAGATCAGTTGTATTTTAAAAAATGTGCTTCGCACTTTTGATGCCCCTCAGCCAAATATAGTGTAAGATTCTGTTGAATGTTACTGATCTATAATTTAGATTAGATTATCTTTGTGTAAAACTTATTACATACACATTTAGATTTGAAAGTAAGATGTTAAAATTGCACAAGGCCATTTGACCTTGAAAAAGTAAGTAAAGGTCATTGATTTTCACCAGACTTCTGCTCGATGCCAAGACGCATCACAGTCTAAGTTTGGGGCAGATATGTCGGTGCATTCTTCAGATAATGCGATTATGTCATTGACTGGACACACAGACAGACGTCAAAACAATTACAATAGCCTTTGGGCTGATGGGTAAATAAAAAACATGCAGGTCATTGTAAAGAGCAGAGACTCATTCAAATATTAAGACTAATGTAAAGATTTAAATCAGTGTTTTCAATTGATTCAATTTGTAATCAGATTACTCACAGGGTTGCTGTGGATTATTTTTTGATTAATTACCATTAATATTAATGTTAATTAATTAATTTATTACCTTTATTTAACCATGAAAAAGTCTCATTGAGATTAAAAAATCTCTTTTCCAGGAGTGTCCTGGCCTAGATGAGCATCAGTACATTAAAATAATTACAGATACAAATAAAACTTTCACACATAAAAACAAAAACAAGTTTTTAATACATAAAACACAAAATCAAGTCAAATTGTCTAAAATCAACATTGTTAAAAGTGTCCACAAGATTAAGAAAAAGTGCATCAGACAAAACATCTGCAGCCAGATGTTTCTGCCTCTAAATCGTACAACATCCTCTTTAAGTCATAAAAAATGTTAAGTGCTGTGTCTTTTTCTAAAACCGGATTGAAAGTAAAATAAAATACTGTTTTAAAAAATCCTTCAGCTCATCACTAACCAGGGACTCAAGAACAAGAGCAGACGCAGGTAGAAGGTGATGGTGTCAGCGACCAAGGACACGCTAACAATGTGAGTCAGTGGTGGGGAAATAAAATCAGATGCTAAGTTTAAGTTTAAGTAAGGCTCGAGTTTATCGGGGCCTGCGGCTTTTGCCTGAGGGCTTTATGCACCTCCGTAACTGAAATAGGATTAAAATTAAAAGAATGTCTTGGTTCTGATTGTCAGAATTAGCAGCGAACGTCTTAAGAGTGGAGTTTACATTTGCAGGGTTTAGACTCTAATAAAAACCCAGAGGCAATAAAGTGCTCATTAAAATAAGTAAGTGTTTTGGTTTTGTCTGATTTGTTTTTTCTTTAACAATGCACGGAGGCGGTTCAGAACCTTCACTGTTTACAGAAATGGATTTGATGGTTTTCCAGAAATTTGAGGAGTTATTTAGATTTCGTGTAGTTTGTGATAGGAAATAATTGGCTTTGGCTTTCTTTATCTTGACAGTACATGCATTACATAATTGCCTTAAGACTAACAGTCAGAGTTTCGATCTGTTTTTCTGGCTTTAGTCCAGGTCAGGTTGCCCTAGGAGTGGAGATCTGAGAGGTCTGAGGTGAACTATGCATTGGTTCTGCCCTCGACTCTTTGACTACTAAATGGAGCACACTTATTAACAATATTACAGAAACCATCATAAAAACACTTCCAAACAAAATCAACATGGGCTACGAGATCAGTTGCATTTCATTTTGCATGAGCAAACAGACTCAAGAAAGAAGGGAATATACACGGTGCTTAACAAATGTGTTAGACCACCTGTCATGAAAACAAATAACTTCAGAATTGATCAAAAACCTGTTACAAATAAACACTTTTATTGTTATTAATCAATAAAACGACCAGATGGTATAACAAATTAGTCCTTGTTGACAAATAATAACCAAAAATGGTAATATTTTATGTGACCACCTTTGGTGCAGATAACAGTTTACATTCTTACTGTCATTGTTTTTATGTAGTTTTACACAGAAATGAAAGATATTAACTGGGATTGTGCAACTACATAAAAAAATCAATTTGCTGGTGCATTTCCCTTTGTATTTTTGGAAAATGTTAAACTTGAAAATGTATGGATATCAACAATAGTTATATTTTAGCATTAAAGATATGGTTTTGATAAAAAGATCTTCCATATACTGGTGGATTAATCATTATAGAAACATAAAAAGATATTTAGGTAAAACTGAAATACTGTTAATAATGGCAGCAGTGGAAAACACTTTATACTGGGTGGAGGTGGGATCATACATTTGTTAAACACTGTATGCATTTAACATGTTTATCGTAAGATGGGCGACATGTTAGCCAAAGTGCTAGCAGAATCCCAGGCTAAGGTATGCTTTATGTTAAAGTGGTATTTGATTGCCAGGTCAAATACCACAGGTATTGCCAGGTCATCATTGTAAATGAGAAGCTGTTCTCAATTGATTTTACCTGGTAAAATAAAGGTTAAATTAAAATAAAAAATCTGGAAGTGCTTCAGTGAAAACAAATCTCCTTCCTGCAGAGTGTGTATAATACTTTATGTTGGTTGTCTTGTTTTTTTTTTTTCCATCCAGAGGACCAACCCGCTGTTTAATGTCTTCCGTCTTTTATGGGTTGGTTCGGCTGCCTGTCACTACCGGATCAACTGCTCATTTGTTCATGCATGATGCTAACTCTGCTTGGACAAACTGCCCCAAATGCATTACCAGAGACATTTAGAGTCATTCGTCACTGCAGATGGGTTCATTGGATTAAACTTTTTAATCAGATTAATCATGATGATGGATTAATCAGCGTTAATTTTGACAGCCCTAATTTAAATATATGTGATTAATGGATGCTGAATTTGCGAGGTTTGTGTCGGAATCTGCATTGTGCAGGAAAAAATGTATTGAAGCATTCAAGAGCAAGTGCAAACACCTCTACACAGAAATCAGTGCAATCGAGACAGACAGTCACCCAGGAATCGCTTTAGTGTTGCTGTTAAATTCATCCATGAAATTCAACCTCATATTAAAATATCTCTAATCTAAATGTGTCCATCACCCAGGAGGAGAGGAATGGCAGGTCAGAGTTCGGACCCACCCTGACGTCGTGGGTGCAGGACCTGCAGAAGCGTCACCCTGATAAGGTCCTCAGCCTGGTGGTGATCGACCTGGAGAAATACTTCAGGTAGGAAGGATGGCGTCTACGTGGATCTGAAGTGTCATGTTTAATTACACTGCCCGGCCAAAAAAATAGTCACACATGCAATATTTGACCCCATCTTCAGTTCTGATTACAGCAGACATTCACTGTCACATCTTTTTTTACCATATAATTCTTACATAGTGCCACAATAAGGTTCATAATATTTTTTTCCATCCATGGTTTCATTCATTTTTTGATTATTTCATGATGCTTAATCGAACCGCTGCATCCAGTCTTCATCACATCCTAAACTAGAGCACAAACCTCCGCCAAGCAGCACAGTTCCCCCACATATTGTGACTGACACCCTGCAATATTACTCCCACATTT
>JAPSES010043255.1:0-12182 GCA_029822895.1 Maxillicosta whitleyi
TCCAATTACACCTGAGTCTCTTCAGACATTTCAAGATATATAGAGGCAATTCATATGCTGACATCAGCACATGATGACATTACCTGGATCGATGCCAAAATAAGCAACAATATGTGCGAGGGGCGGGGTTCATTGTGCCTGAAACCACTTAGTTGAAAGTGTTATTAATGGATAATAATAGGAAACTTAAATATCTTCATCCATTTTTTAATAAAATAAGAAAAAACAGGGATGGGACAAAACATTTCCAGTGGCATGATGTCAGTTGCTCTTGTGATGTGCTGATACAATACACCGGTGCTACATATTACATTTTTTTTTTTTTTTTAGTAAAACTACCACATTCCTTTCACTACTAGAGCACAAACAGCACTCAAGAACATACACTATGCAGTCAATGTGTTACTTTTATGACATTTATTGTACGTTGTTTTATCTCACTTGTAAAAATATGTGAAATTGACCCCAGAATGTAGTGAATAAATGCAGAATTCCTGTAATTTGGTCCTTTGGGCTATTTTCTCCATCCCCTGTTAAATATTGTGATGCATGAATAATAATTGTCAAATATCAACAAATCTCTTTATGGTGATACCATTGTTATCATATGCATCAAAAGTCATAATAAGAATATATTTCATGTTCCCCATGATTTTATTAAATAGTATAGATATACTTTTGTATGCAGCAATCAGTTTTGCTCATCTGAATTCACTACACTTGGCCTGGACATAATAAGACAGGTTTTATGACAGACAAATCAAAGTCACTGAGATTCTTCTTACTCTGGTTCTAACTGTAGACTGTGAGGGTAAAGTAACCCAGATTCAGTGTTAGAGACAAAAATAAAAGTCTTTTCTAGCTCTACAATCCCCCCTCTGCATTTATTCACATGTTGTTATTTATTAAGTCCCATCAACAATAAGCATGGAGGGGCCCTTTGTTTCAGGGGATCAATGTAATCCACAGGCAGCCGAGCAGCAGGACCCAGGGGCCACTGCTCGCCATTGAGCATTTGTTCAAATTGAAGCACCTCTGATTGTCTCAAAGGTCACTCATTTAAAGCCCCTCCAGGCAGAAGAGCACAGAGGTCCCCCCACCTCCTGGAGTGAACAGCCAAAAAAAAGTGAATGAACAGAGGAGGGTATCAGCAGGTATCCGAACACCACATTTAAGATGCTGTAAGAGCTTTCTGAAACTGCCTAGAAATGGATTAAAGCTACATTTAATCAGAAATATTTAAACAAAGATGAATAATGTGATCCAAATAAAACAACACATTAGCAGTTTATTTGGAAAATGTCAAACAACTGAACTCTTTTATTGTCAATATTAAAATGGGCAGCAACAGCGGACAAATAAATAAATAAATAACAGTTCAGAAATGTTAACTTTATCCACAGAAATGCCAAAGAAAATATATACAATATGGCTGATCACGCTGATTATTAAATAAAATATCCACAGTGGGAGATGCAGTGCAAAAACAACCCATGGCAACAAAGATGAAGGTGAAAAACAGCAGACTTCTTCAAAAATTAACCGGTTTAAATAAATCAACAGGTGGATGCAGCCGGTTTTTGCCTCAACATACTAATGATTAAAAACAAAAACAAAAAACAGCTACTTGTTTATCAGAATGAGTTCACGTTCAATGATTAATCAACGATCAAGTGGAAAAACAGAGTCCTAAATATGCACCTTTTGTGGAATTTCATTTGAATGTTTTCTTCACTACATTCTTTCGTCCAATTCACAAATGATCTTGTTACAACATCTGATTTGGATATGTTTTATAATCCTTTTCGACAACTGGATTTTGTTCATCTGTTTTTCATCACCAGTAAAAGAAAAAAAAATGTCATTATGTTTACAAAGTTAGACCCACTTCCTTGCTCAGGTTGCACATAAAGGTAAACAATTTTATTTTTACAATATGGACAAAAGTTATTGATGCATTTATCTGTATTTATGTTAGTTTAGTATCCCCCATTATGTCTCGTTTATGGTTATTCTGTAAACCTTAGTCAGAACCCCAAAAATATTCCATTTATCATCAGAGGACTAAAAATATTTGACCTTATAGGCTAATCAAACTAGTGTTGTATGTATTAGTTCCAGTCGATGAAAGGTGATATTAGTCTGGTGGCCTGAAATAGAGATGATGACAACATAATTACGACAATAATGTTTAACTAGCTAGTGGGCTAAAGTAATCACAACATGTAGGCTATCTTAGGCTAGGTCCACATTATGTTCCTGCTGGCCAAGGCAGCCCCATTTGCCCAAAACGCCATTAGGGGATGTTCTTTAGTGTCCTTGAAAAGCTGCAATGTGACATCAAAAGTAAATGGATTAAATGTATACACTGTAATCAAGGCATGAGTCTTAGTTTGAAATGTCAGGTGTGAAAACACCCTTAAAGGTTTATAGCAAACCGGGTTTTAAACTGTCTACAATCTGTCTTTTCTCACACCAGGTAACAAAGCTACAAAAAATGTCCTCAGTCCCAAACTGTGGTGAACATCCTTCAAAAAAGATTCAAACAGCAGGTAGTGGAGCTGAAGGAGCCGTCCTTCCTTAAATGTGTCGTAAGCAAACTGCTCTGGACTCAACATCCTCACAGAACTGGCCTCATCACCAAAGGTCTGCAACACTGAACTGCAATGACAGATTAAACATCCACTACAAAGTCAGTGCTTTTCTTTGGTTTTTCAACACTTTGCAAGCTGCCAAACTGTGTCACAGGATCAAAAACGGGGCCTTTTAATGGAGGAGTTGATTGCGCACATAAGACCCCTCCAGGCCTCTGGTATGGATTTCAGGACATGACGATGCTACGCTAATGTACACAGGGTGTTAAAGAACACAGCTCAGAAAGAAAAGATAGTGCTTCTAATTATAAGACACATTCGTCTTGTCGACTAAAAGGTGCTTCGTCCACTCTGAAAAATAAACAATTTCACTCCTTACAAGGCTTTTATATATCATTCAGTGTCGATGTGACTCTTAAGAGCACTGCACAACACAGTTGCAGAGTCTGAAAAATCAATCAGCATGAAAGTAAAGGACTGTAAATGACTTCCACTACTAGATCCCACTGAAGGAGGTGCATTATGGGTAACACACTGACCCTTGAGCAGACTGTTACACCTGATGGGAAACAATTAGTGTGAAAATGTTAATGACATTGTAAGAGGTCGCCTCTTAATGAGCCATTTTTGCCTGTATATTAGAAACTGGCTGCAGTGGCTTTCATCAGCATCCACTTGCTGCATACTTTTCATCCACACTGAACGACTCTAATGACCACTGGACACCACGAGGGCAGGAAATAGAGTTACTGATGCATGCCCAATTTTCTTCCTCTGCACACTTATCGTTCACCTCGGTGTATTCTCCATCTGAGCTGTAGCGAATCACACAGACAGCTATGAAACTTTTCAGTAAAATTATTTATACATGTTCATTATGAGCTTTAGGATGGCTTTGTGCTGAGAAACTTTAATAATTACCAAAGACGGGATTTAAGAGAGCAAAAGAAAATAGTTTAATACTTTTGTAAAAGCTACATTTGTCTAATGCCAAGATGTAGTCTTTAAAAAAAAAAAGGAAAAAAAAAAGGAAAATCAATATATTTAGCCTGCTAATTGGTGTGTTCATACTGTACCTGAAGCTGCTATCAGAGTGTGCTGATATTTAGCCTATAACTGAAATGTCCTGAGAGGAAAACATTTACAGTTAAAAACAAGTGGTTCCAAGCACAACAAACCTCGCACATATTGTAGCTTAGTTTGGCTTTGATCCAACTGATGTCATCATGCCTATGTTGCATATGCATGCATATGGTGATGTCAACATATCATTTGCCTCTATATATGTGCTAAGTGTGAAGTAAATTGAAATAAAATTGATGTTTTTATAGACATTTGAATTTTTTTCCATTTCAAGTAAATGAAAAAAAAAAGGATTTTAAAAATTCATTAAAAAAAAAAAAAAAAAAAGGAACTTTGACCTACTTTTCCCAAAATGTAATCAGATATATTGTAATTGTAATGTAATTACACTGGTAATGTGTTGCACTGTTAAACAAACTGAACCAAAACAATACCCCTTGCCTCCCTTTTGAGGGTGGGGTAAAAAATATCTATAAATTGCCAAATTTCAACATTAATCTTTTTCAGCTCAATAATTTCATCATAATATAGTTCTGGTGTTACTCAAGGCTTAAAAATGGTAGTAATATGTGACATGATGATGGTTTATTTTTTACAGTATATGGCTGATACAGGCATACACTGTTATATATATGTTATACACTGTTAGTTGGTGCCTGAAGCATTGTTAGTCCAATAGTCCGTTCATAGGTTAACTGGTCAATTTCAATCGGCTGCAAGTGTGAATGTGAGCGTAAATGGTTGTTTGTCTCCGTGTCAGCATTGCAATGAACTGGCGTCATGTCCAGGGTGTGCCTGATGTGAGCTGGAATAGGCTCTATCACAAGTGATTGAATTAATTAATTAATTACTTAATGAACACCAATTAAATGGATGCATTTCATCTGCTGGGTGAACAAACATTGAGTTTCTGCTCCACATAACCACTAGCAATGCTTCCATGCTCAAATGTAAAGGCACATAAATAGAGCAAGACAAATAAATAAAAGTTCTGGTTTTGCAGTCAGCTTCTAACAGTAAAATAATAGAACAGATTACATGTTTCTGCTCACAGCCAGACCTTAAAGGCACCTCAGTGACTTACAATATCACTCAAATCCAGCTGAGTGCTCTAAGCTGCCGTTTGCCTCCATGAGTTAACGAGTTTTCCGAAGGTGACAATTGATTAAAAGACACCGCTGTCATCCATGTGCACTGTGGACATCCTCAAACATGACTTTACAGATCAATAGCAGCTCAAACTTTCCTTGTGTTAGCTTAGGTTTTTTTTGTCATCAATCAGCCTCTGCCCTGTTGAGAGGGAGCAGCAGGGTGCAGTCGGTCATGCAGACTGTGGTGGTCAGACAGCAGACCCCTCTGGTTCTCCTGCACATCACACACTGCAGTTTGCAAGCTGAGGGTATACGTTAATTGAAACTTTGGGAGCGCTCCTGTTAAAAGTGTTACAGATAGACGAGTCAGCTGGAACAGGAGAAACGGTCATCTCAGCTGAAGTAGCAGGAGCTGGCAGAGCTCAGTAACAGCTGCAGCGAGCAGAGTGTTCACTGAGAACACGTCCATGTGCTGTGGCTGATATCCAGACGTACTTTCATTTTCAGTGCAAACGTTTTCATACAGCAAAATACTCAACAAACATTTACATCCACAGAGTAATGCTCATATATTTACATATTAATATCTACCACCAGACATGTGGAATGTACATTGACTTAATATAGAAGCTTTGGTGCATCGCTTTGCTTTGTTTCTTCTGCAACATCTCAGAAACATTTAAAATAGACACTGATAGGAATATTATTCAAGACAACTTATACCAGTACTTTTCACTTACAAACCTGTATGTTTGTGAAGTCAAAAGGGAAATGTTTGACTCAATCTCTGCGGTTAAAACATTAGAGCAGACATCACATATATTACATCATTAAAAGTCATCAAAAACAATGGTTATGCAATCAAGTACCAACTTCTGTGTGCATCATGTGACTAAAAGAGACAGAAAGAAAAGAAAACATGGATTGTCTAAAAAAAAAAAAAAAGCACTGTTTTTGGCAGTGCAATGCCATAGATACTGATGTAATCAAGAAAACATGGAAAATAGATATCAGCTCTGCAATTAAACTATTATGAGCTATTTTTGTTGTTATCATTATATTTGTCCAAACAAATGTACCTTTAGTTGTACCAGAAATTAAAATAAACAAGAAATTGAAGAAAATAAGGGTGGTCTAATATTTTTTTCCTCAACTGTAGTTTGGATCCACTTTTGATATAATATACAATTCTTACAGTTGTGATGTGAAAACCTGAAGCTATCACTGCCCAAACAGTGAGAACAGGTCAGTAAACTGTGGAAATCAACATAATTTGTTTTTTCAGACATTCTGATTGATCTAATCAGAGAGGAGTAATAGTTTTAATAAGATCAGAGAACCTTGTGAAAACGCATCATGAGATACAAATCATTATTCAAGGCAGAGTAATATATTTTGTTTTATAACATATCCAGAGGGCATCTTTAAACTTCAGATACTTCAGCTTCTGATCTCAACAAAACATGGACAAATTCTAGAATCGCCCCCAGCTTCTTTCCATATTTTATTACTGTTAATAGTTAAACATGCTACTTAAACATTTCTGTTTCAAGAAAACCAATAGTTAAACTTTTACCTCACAAAAACAGTGGATGCTTTGAGAACTGTTACCTCATTTATTGAAAAGAAAGGGTATTTTTGGGTTTGTCTTACTGTAAAATGTGTTGCATTATATTTTTTATATATTATATTACATATATGTTACATGTGTTATTTCTTCTTTGTACTTGTGCCCCTCTCAAAAAGCTTTTCAGCTTCCCAGGGTGTCCCATTTCACATACAAATTGTACACATTATACACAAATTGTAATGTTTTTACACTTGGCTATTTTAATAGATATGTGAATAAATAAATACATGTATTTAATAAAATTTCACTCATTTCAGGGTTTTCCCTTTCATTTAACTTGACATCACTTGAGACTTCTTCCAGCTTCCAAAGTCCTGCTATTACTTTAACACTAACAAAGAATCCACATTTTAATACACACCAAGAATGTGTCAGTATTGTTTAGTTTCACAACAAAATCCTTAAAATGCTAAGTTGATGCAAAAAAACAAACAAAAAAAAAACAACAAAAAATCAGACCCTCCTCTCTTCTTACAGTGTTGCCATTTGTAAAATAATTTCAAAATCTCCCTCCAAACCTTTCCTTGTTATCCCGCATCACTGGTGATCTATTAAAACTTCATTGGTAACCGTTTCAAGATTTTGTGCACTATGGGGAAAACCCAATCTACTAAATAGAAAATTTTATAAAATGAAGAGCTTTAGAAGTTAAATATAATGAAGCAAATCTTTGAATTCCTCATGTGTATGCTCCTTTTGTTAACTGCACTTGCTTGGCTTTGTCCGCTCACATTCACTTCCAGTCGGACAGAATCGCTGCTCTTCTCTCATTCGACATTGGAGTTAAATTGAGAAACTGCCGCAGCTCGACGGACACGGTTAAGGTCATCCGTCGGCTACAGCGAGCGGACAGGATTATCCACACTCATTATGTACTCGGGTTTGATAGTGTGTCTTTGAGATAACGGGCCTGCTGAAAAGCGCATTAGTAGCCGTTCAGATTTCCATCAGTGCAGCTGCCAGACGTTTTCTTTGTTTACACTCCATTTACCAACGTGGCCCTTCAGTCCTGAAAGGTGTTGAGGAGATGCACGGCTGCGGTTTGTCCTCTTTACTTGTGGCAAATGGAAGAAAAACCCCAATGCTTCATGTCAGTAAAACAAAGAATTAAGCAAAAATAATCACACTTTATAAAAAGGTCCTACATTCTTGGTTCAGCTGCAGAACAGACTCACAGTAACAGAGCAAAGAAAGCACAAGGTTATTTGCTCTTGAGTTTTCAATCATATCAGACAATCTTCCAGAGTGGGAAGAATTTGCTCACTTGTCATGGGATTATGTATTGTTCTATGTCAATTTCCACCTAGAAAATTTCTAACTTGTACAGTGCAGTGAGAGATATCCAACCATTTCTCTAATCTAACAGCCATTAAACAGAGCTACTGTTACATAAATTATGGTTCTTTACCTCACTTCTGGAGTTTTCATGCTATTTTAAACAAACAATAGAATGAAAACTGGCTTCAATCACAAGCATTGGGCCAGCATTCATAACTTTGTACCTTAATTTTAACTGGATCTGCAGAATCCTAACCCCTAAGAAAAAGGGAGAAAAAATGTCTATACTGAGAATATTACAGTGCTGGACCACTAAACTGGACTCAAAACATAACTCCACCTCCTCTGGCAGTGGAACAGCTTATCATCAGGGGCATACAGGACACAGTCTGGCCCCTCGCCCATACCTTGGCAAAAGGGGGCATCAGAGACACCCCCCTCCTCCCCCGTCACTGTCCCAGATGTGGGGGTGGAGGTTGAGCCAACAAACACACCATGGAAACACATGGTTTGTTCGAACACTAGCAGGACCAGTGGCTGCCACCCAACAGGGAAAGAGTCCAGAGTTGTTTGGCTTTGGGGGCATCATAGACCCACTGTCACATGTGTCAGTGCAACAAAACCTGCATCACTATGAAATCTAATTGTGAGGCAGTGTAGGTTTGTCCATCACATAATTCTGACTGTGCTGGGAGGGGCGGAAAAGTTGATGAGGCATCTCCTGGGACAGAAATAGGACAGGTAGACAGGTGTGATGAAGTCAGATTCAAGTTCTGATGTTTCCACATCAGGTTTGAACAGATTTTGGCATCAGTCTTTTGTTTGGTTATTAGAAGATGGAAAGACAGAATCAAGCAACAACTTTTCATGGTTAACCCTACCTGAGTGAATATGCATATATATATATATATATAAATCAATCACACTCCTTGACCTTAGGTAATGCTGAATATACATATATTACATGCATTTGACACATTGTGCAGTGTTGTCAGTGCTCCATTCACTAGTAATCTTAGAAAAACACTCCAAATACAGTGTACATTTGTACGTACACAAGTACAGCACAAGTTGAATGACTATTGAACAAAGCGACTCAACCTTCCTCAAGTCAGCCTTTATTTAATCCATTCAAATACACTTACACAACCTGGGCACATATCACACAACAGATGGCACAACAATATTTTTCAAATTATCAATAAGTAAAGCCTGTTTTAGTCTTTTAATAAGTTGAATGAGTAATTTCAAGTATGTTAAAATTACAGGTACTTCCAAGCAGTTCAAAGTTTGACTGATTCTCCAAGATATACAGTAGAGGGTAAATTAAGAGGGCATTGTTAAAAAGGAGAATCTGTCAAATCTTAGAATGATGAAATGGGACATTTCTGTTCTGTTTTCCACCAGTTTTTAATCTGTTAAAACTAGTGATGTCCCGATTTTTTTTGCTTCTGATCCAATAACATTTTTTACAATTGGTTTTACTAAAACTGATTTGATACCGACGCGATACTGACCTTTTACAATGAAATTTTGATTTAAATCTAAGTCATAGATTACTATGCTATTATTTTACTTGAGATCATGATTGGGCTGAATGTGGAACCTGAACTAAAACAAGTATGACACCTTTGACTCTTATATAATAATAACATTAGTATAGCGATGCACCGAAATGAAAATTTGTGGCCAAAGCAGAATAAAATATAAAAGCTTGGCCGAATACCAAATATCGAGTGTGGTTATGTTTTTCACAATTTTTTTAATAGTGCATAAATAGTCTATGCTGTTCAGGATGTGTGGCTCTTAATGACTAATTAAAGCAGCAGTGCTAAAGGTCTTTGTAGAAGAACCCCCTCTAGATAGTTTGATTGAACACTTGTAAACTGCACTTCTCTTTTCGCTCTCTAACACCTTAAAATTTCTCCACACCGCCGATATTTTACCGAGGGCTAGAGGTCACAGCAACTGTGCACATCGTCAGATTACGTCATCACATCATACGCTACTATTGAGCCTAGTTTTTAACTCACTCCACCGGAGGCCAAATGTGGCTTTTTTGCCATTTTCAGCCGAATATATTCAGTTACTGAATATTCGGTGCATCCCTACTTTAGTAGAATTGTTGCACTTTTCAAGTTCATATTGTTGAGCAAATTAGAACCTGTGGTGGACCTATGGACAGGTCCGTCCAGGTATTATGTGGCGATGTGGAGATATTTTAAAGTGTTAAGAGTACAAGAAGAGAATTTGCAGACTGCAACAAGTGTTCAACCAAACTATCTAGAGGGGGTTCTTCTGCAAAGACCACTGCACCACTGCTTTAATTTGTCATTTAAAAGCCACACATCCTGAACAGCATGAGTACGACAGAGAGACGGCTGCAGCAGCTAAAGTGAAAGCTTCTTGTCCCAGCACGCTCATTCTGTCCGCGGCTGATGTCTTTGAAAAAATGACAAAGTTCGCAAAGGACAGCGCCAAAGCAAACGGAATTACAAATTCATGGCTTTGGATGATCAACCATTTAGTGTTGTGGAATTTTCAACAAACATTTACTTTCTTTTAAAAAACATGTCCAACAATTTATTCTAGGCTATTTATGCACTATTAAAAAAAACCTGTGAAAAACTTAACTGCACTTGATATTCTGTATTCAGCCAAGCCTTTATATTTTATTCGACTTCAGCCACAAATTTTAATTTCAGTGCATCCCTTCACTCTAATGTACTGGACCTGACACAAACGATGGCATGTGTGACAAACATAACTTAAACACACACTTGAAACACACTGAACTACAGCAAAAATTAACTGACAAGAGACAGCTATTTGTTGGCATCACTGTTCTTTTGCATCTAACACCGTGAAACAATCACATTAAAATTCTCATTAAAAACAACAGCAAACACAAGAAGAGCATAATGTATTGAATAATCCTGGAGCTGAATTAAATTTCCTGATATCTTCTCATAGAGTCTGGTCGTGGTTGATCTCCGCCTGTCACAGTGACGACGGACAATAAATCCATTTAAATGCAAATCAAACGTGTCCCAAGTCTAATTTTCTTGGTGTGACACAGAGCTCACTGGAATGTGACAACCGTAGCTGCTGCAGGAAATATCCACGAGCAGCGCTGAGATGATCAACCCATTTATTGACTAGTCAATCCACAACAACTATGATAAGTAATTAAACATGTTGAAGATGTTTAACAAGAACATCTACAGTTTGCTCATGTAAAAAGGCCCCCCCATGTCATGTTAAGGTGAAGACACATCAACTCGATTTTCGGCAGATGGATGTCATTGGGAAGTATGGCGAGGCCGGTGACATGAGTCTGGTTAGTGTGGTCTGTGTGATTGGCCATCGTTAATGCCATTGCCAGTCTTTTCAGCTGATTCAACATGCGTAATCGTCCACTACATTCCTTCAGTTGGACCAGATCTGATTGGTGGAGGGATAGCCCTTGACTAGTGAATCAGTGAACAAGAAGTTTACACGAGAACACAGCTATGACAAGGCACTTCACACTATTATTGCTCATATCATATCTCAATGAGTGCCACTAGTGTTGCCTATGGACTATAATTCCATGAAGTGAACACCGTTAGCATAATGCGATTTCTTCATTTTCACCTGTGACATCTTTCTTCTTCCACGAGAAGCCCATGAGCTGACGCAGGATCTTTTTATTACTAGCCATCTATTCAACAAGTACAACAACAACAATTGTTCTCGACTACTCAACACTCTGCTAACAACAACTAATGACAGCAAGCTCTGTTTTTAAAGAGATGTTCTGTAACTTTAGAGTTTTACGTCTCACGCAGGTGTAGAACATATGCTCAGTTCAAGTAGTTGATTTAGTGTGTTCTTCACACTTTTTTGACCGTGTTGTTGACTGGAGTCGACAATTCAGTCGGCTGCCTTTCTAGCGAAAGGCAGTCGGGTTGGTGCATCTTTGCCTTTACTCAATTCTTCTACAAGTTTCTCTCTCTATGGAGGTTCAAAGTTGTTCAGACAGTTTTTCTGATCTTATCTTGTCTTATAAAGTCTTCCAAAATGTTACCTCTAATCTTAGATGTCTGAAAAAATGTGATAGTTGCAACCATATCTGGATTAGAGACAAATCCACAAATCCATTTCCTCACCAGTGTCTCAGGCTCTCAACATTTCATATTTGAGGGTGTGGGCTGATGGGAAATGGTGTTCATAACCTTCAAAGACCAAAAGCACCACCTCATCTAAAATGTTTAATAACTTTTCATATAATATCATATCGATGTATGAAAATAATTTTGGTAAAATGCAATTTACCTAGCCTGGGCCCACCCATTCCGTGTCGTCACCCACTCACCAGTTAGTGGCTTCCACACGGTCTGGCAAAGCACACTATTCACAGCTTTCGGAGCTCCAGCAAAATCAGGAACTCCACCCTATTTTTCAGGAGCCAATCAACGTTCAGCATCTCCAACAGCTCTAGGTAGAGGCGTGTTGACGTAAGTG
>JAPSES010043296.1:0-12181 GCA_029822895.1 Maxillicosta whitleyi
TTCCATCCACTGTCATTGATCCGACTCCATGGGTTTTACTGGTGAATCAATGTTGTAGAAGATGACGGTGTTTCTATGGTAATTTCAGAGCCTTTGAACGTCCAAATGGGTCAAATCTGATGACTGTGAAAAGATGAAAAACTGGATTTTACACCAATTATTTACATGTATTAGTAGATCAACAGGGATTAAACTCTATATCAGTAGATAGTAGGTGTTTGGGTCCTGAAGGGTTAAATTAAGGTGATTGTTTTTAGTTAAAAAAAAAAAAAATCATATTAAACTGAATTCATTTCCAGAGGCGGAGAGCAGTATTTTAATTACGTTTTTCATTTTTTCATTTATATATATATTTTTAGGTGGATCATATATTTGTGTATGTGAAATTCTTACCATGCACCGTATAATTTGTTGATTATATACAGTCGCAGGAAAAATTAGACCACTCTAATGCCTGGTTTAACTAAAGGTACAATTGTTTGGATAAATATAATGATAACAACAAAAATATCTCATAATAGTTTAATTTCAGAGCTGATATCTATGCATGTTTTATTGATAAAAACCCAAATTACTTCAGTTATTACATCAATATCTATGTCATTGTACTGATGAAAAAAAAAAAAAAAGGCGCTTTTAGACATTCCATGTTTTTTTTTCAGTCTGTTTTAATCACATGACACACACAGATTTAGTACTTAATTATAAAAATAGTTTTTGATAATTTTTTCTGCGACTGTAATTTGTTTGGTCGATAAAATGTCAGAAAAGAGTCGTATGTAGATCTGTGTCTCTCAAAGGTCAAGATAAAGTCCTGAAATGTGTTGTTACATCTTCAACCCGAACAGGTTTGATTTACTGTCACAAAAAAGACTAGAAACCAAGAAATATTCAACTTACAGATGAGAGAATTTTTTCTGTAATAAAATTAATCATCTAATCAACGGATTTAGTTTATTCTGTTCAGTGTTGAATGTGTCAATGAATGCAAATGTTCTACATATTTTCTAACATATTTTGTGTTTTTCAACTTCATTTTATAACATATACTTTTATTTATTTCAAGATACTTGGCCCCGGTGTCATTAGGTAAATCTTTATTAATTATACATGAATTTATTCCACTTTTATTTAGTATAGTTTAACCTGTGAAGACTCAATGCTACTTCTCTGAGAACACCCAAATTAATTTTAATAAATCTTTATGATTTATCACCATTTAATATAATTAATAATAATATTCTCTGTATTTTGCATCTTTCGGTGTAAATCAGGTATTTATCTGTATTTAATTTACTGATCATGTAGATGTTCATAAAAGCTCAGATTAAAGTTGGAGGTTATTGTAGTAAAAACAGAAAAAACTGAACAAAAAGCGACTTTTTCAGCAACAACTTTCAACTTTTTTCAACAACTGAATGTCAAACAAGTGTCTGTAACCACTGCCATCTGTCAAATGACATGGGTTTAATAAGTGAATAAATCCTGCAGAAAATGACGGTGTTTTCCTGTTCAGTACGGAGCCTCTGGACATCCAACCCAGTCATATCTGATAACCATGAAATGTTGAGAAACTCCATTTTATGTCATTTATTTACATATATCGATAGGATTAATGGTTCAATAGGTATTAAACATTTTAGATCAGTAGATGATTCATTTGATTCAACAGCTGTTTGGGTCTTTGGGGGTTCATATAGAATACTTAACATTCTATATTGACACGAACTTCAGTGTTTTTTGAGAAATAGAAACAGAAAAGCAGATGAACTAAAACATGACGAATCAAAATAGAGGCTTAACCTTTAACCTTTATCTGGATTTGTGGCGTATGTCTTTGGTTTTGTTTGTTCTTCCAGGACTTTGTATCCAATAGAATACGGGTTCAGTTTTTTCTCTCCCATTTTATTTTGTGTAAACCTTTTTGCACTTTTTTTTCAGACATGCAGAAAAATACTGCTGCTATCATTTTCTTTTTAATTTAGTGTAAGTAGTTTATTATAATTAATTGAAAGGCTTTCCAAACAGCAGCTCGGGGAAAGCCAACAGGCCACAAATCATTTTCATTTAATCCAATGCAACTTCCACATTTATTTTTTTTCTCTGCAAATCCTGTTTGATCTGTTCGTGCCCAGTTCCCAGAAAATGTAATACGTGGATTATAACCCCATGTCCTCTGCAAGACAAACGACGTAAAAGTCAGAAATCGCATCTGCAATGTCTTTGAGAGGTTGTATGAAAGACCTTTATAACTTTATCATGTTTTAGTTTTCTCTTTACATATATTAGTTTGTGTTAAGTCAATTGAAACAACTTTAACAACTGGTGCCAGCCACACGTCCCCGCCCTCCCACATATTGTAGCTTATTTTGGCATCAGTCCATCTGATTTCATCATGTCTACGTGTGTGGTGATGTCAGCATATCAATTGGTTCTATACATGTGCCAAGTTGGACAAACAAAATTGATGTTTTTAAATAGACATTTGGACTTTCTGCTCATTATAAGTAAATGGAGGAAAATGAAGATTTTTAGAAATTGACATTTCAACTTTGCCCAAAATGTAACCATATTCATTTTGGGTCACTGACAATCTATAAACCAAATTTGGTATGAATTCAACTAATAGTTTTACTGCTTCAGATATATGAAATTTTACCTGTTATAAGTAAATAGGGGGAAAAAAATTATTAATTCAACCAACAATTTTGCTGCTAGTGTTAAAGAAACAAACCAAACACCAAAAACAATCCTCCTTGCCTCCCTTTCATGGGTTGGGTTAATAATAATGTACATTTAAGAGCCCAGTCTGTTCACCACTGTTTATTTGATGAAGAAAGTGCAACATGAACTGAAAACAGCATGAACATTCATAACTGGGAATAGGTGAGAGGTTGCTAATTATTTTAGCTTTCAACGCATTTCTGAAATCAGAAAAATAAGTAATTTCTATCATGTAAACCTGAAAACTTAACATGCTTGCGTGTAGGAAACATTAGGGTTTGTTTTAAACACTGCAGCACAATTGAACCAGGCTGAGAATCTACGTGTTATTAAAGTGAAGCGACGGCTGTTGCTGCCGCCGTCGTCTCAGGTGGGACTGCGTGCAGGTCATCAAGTTGCTTACAGCGGCTGCTCAGAAAAAGCTGTGTAACTCTTTACACGTGCAAAGAAGAATGGTGAGTACATCCTGTCCAGGTCGAACGATGTGATGACTGTTTCCCCAGTAAGTCTGAAAACACACATAAAACATTCACCTTTAGTAAATGAACTTTAAGAGTAACTCCACTGTTGTCACACTTATTTAAAAACACAAAATAATTCAATGTTAGATCTCAATAGGTGGTGTCATAATTTTCTAGTCTATAAATAAAATGTTAAAAACTGTCACAGAGGTCATCAGATTGATATGGAACCAATAATTTTCCCTAAATAGTCGTTTATTCAAGGAACTGAGCCACTTCTATAAACCTCCAGTCAAACAGATCCACCTCTGGTCTAGACTTTAAGGTCACGACATGTTTTCATCTAAAGATCAGAATATAGCGTTTGCAGTCTGAAAATGATTGGTAATAATACGATAATAAACACAAGCATAAGTGCAGTTTAGATAAGTGAAAATTTAACAGCTTTTTCATCCTTTAATTGTTATTGTCACATTCACTTCAAATACTCAGATTATTAAAATAAAATATTATGAGGACTGTAATAATACATAGCAATACAAATCCAAAATTTGGCAAACATGCAGGCGTTAGTAAAATAATGATAATCAAAACCCTCAATAAGCCATAAAGAAATTATTGAAGTTGACTTCTTTTTCTTGAGCAAGTTTGGTTTATTGCTTTATGAATTTCATTACACACCTGTGAATAAAATACTAACCTTAAAAATGTATAATTAACAGTAATTTTGCATCAAGATGAAGAGAAAAATCAACTTGAATTAATTGCATCTCCCAAAAAAAAAAAAAAAAAAACTTTCGAAAAATCATAGACTTTAATATTTGATGGATCAGGCGAGTTCTTACATAAATTCATGAAAGTTGTTTTCAAACTAATTTGTTGAGACAGAAAATTCTGTATTTTTTATGACTGTGGGAGTCTTACTTGTAAGTGATGTGGCAGGAGTGGTGAATCCACACCAGCTTACTGAAGCTCTGGCGCCCCCCAGAGGACAGATGCAGTCCAACGTGGAAGCTGTGCTCGGCCTCAGGACCTGGGTTCCGCCTGTAGAACCGATTTCTCTGTGAACAAATAATGATTTACCCAGAAAAGTTGAGCCATAAAGCACTTTTATTTTGAAGAATGTTTAAGTTAATGCTACCGTGTTCAGGCTGTTTTCTTAATTCACAGTTTGAGTCTCGTGTTTTTCTATTTATTTGTATTTTCTCATGCAAATCCAACCTAAAACAAATCAATATAATGACTATAGAATTACACAATTATACCTCATCCCATTCCCTCCTCAAACTCATATTTACCTCCTCCTTTTTCTTGCAGACGACAGCATAAACTTTGGTTTGATTGTCCGTCTCCTGTGACAGACGGAAATGACCGAGTAGAACTGAATCTATTCTGTTAAGTGAGACAGAAGAGGAAGAAGTAGAGTTTAGTAGGTTTTATATAGGATGTACAGGTTGGGTGGCACTTTAAGATGGATTAGACTTTATTGATCCCACGATGGGGAAATTCAATAGTCGAGGCAGCAACGGAATAAAGTGCAAGAAAAAAAAGTGAATCCAAAAAGACTGAAAAAATTTTTAAAAAATAAATAAAATAGGTAATTAAAATCCCTAATGACTACACACACCTATATATATAAAAGAGTGGAATTGTATTATGTGGCACATACGGGACAGCAGGTGTGATTTCTTTATACTTTTTACAACGACAAAGATATTCTTCTTTTCCTTTCAGCTTTTCCCTTCAGGGGGTCGTCTCCACAGCGAATCATTTGCCTCCATCTAACCCTGTCTTCTACATCCTCTTCTCTCACACTGACTACCTTCATGTCCTCTTTGACTACATCCATAAACCTCCTCTTTGGTGTTCCTCTAGGCCTCCTACCTGGCCGTTCCAAACTCAGCATCCTTCTACCAATGTACAATGACACATATTCTATTCTATTTCTACAATTATGATGGGCTTGAGGTGATTATGAAAGCATATTGGAATGTGATTAGAGACGAGGCGTACCTGGAATTGGCGGTTCGCAAACGAGGAACGACAGACAGCGGGTCCTCGGGGGTCGTCAGCATCATGACCTGACCATCAGGGAAGAACCGGAGGTACCTGAGAGTCAAACGTCCTCATTTAATATGACCTAAAGTAACTCAAACACCATGTGAGACGACGGTAAAATATCTACCTGTAGTACTCAACGTGGTGCCACGCTCGGTAAAACCCATCCAGAGACTGCTCTCCTTGACGGATGTATGACGTCTTACTGATGTAGACCCCTGGAAAAACAGGACACGAAAACTTTAACGTCCACCGAAGCGCTTCAGACATTTTACACAACAAATGGTGTTTTTAGCATCATAAATAACCTTTAACATTTTAGACCATTTCGCATCATTGCTATTTTTCATAAACATGTTCAGATATTTTAGTTACATCACTAATGCACTTACAATTTTATGAGGTTTGTTCTTTTAATGTTTGTTTGTAATGAATCAAACAACAAAAACAGACAAGATATCAACAAAGAAGTAAATAAATTATTAATTTGCACACACTTTTGAGTGTAAAATTTAACACAATCTGTTTTTTTTCCTCAGGACAGTTTCTAATACAGTCTCTCTAATTTCCGTAATAAATAAATGATTCATATATCCATCCAGGCATGCAGATTAATAATCACTCCAAGTTGTGGACAGTTTAAAACTTTGTTGTCGTTCAAAAATCAGACCAGATTAAAACTATAAAAACCACACATTCCTGTTTAATCTACTGTGTTGTTGTTAAAGTGCAACAAAACAAAAAAAGCAACATATTCCATATTCAAATATTTAATTCCCTGTCCACAATCATATGGATATGGTTGTCTACACATCTTTCATTTTACACAATACTTTTTTTAGAACGCAAAAATAGCACACATCTATTCTCTGTTTTTCACAAAAACACTGTTTCTGTGCAGAAAACAGAAAAACAAAGACAGAGAAAAGTGCTTGCTTAGAAAAAATAAAACATATTAGTGTGGTAGGGAGCTTTATTTAAGGAGCTGAAATTGACATTAAAGAACAATTTCAGTGCAAATTTAGAGGAACTTACATTGAGCAAGAGTTTAAATTTCATGATTGTTAAAAAAATAAAACAAAATTCCAAAGTAACAAACTCTCAAAGTTTCTTTTCCATGAAGACGGGCTAATGTTTCTAAAAGCATTGGAGCTGCTCTGTTCATGTCAGGAACTAAAAGAACCTTAATAACTCTCAGTCACTTACCATCAAAACGGACACGTGGTCTCTGCAGAAACATTTCTCTCCAGGACTTGAAGGGACCCAGTTTGGTGCAGTTCCGTCCCCACACTCTCAAACAGGCCAAACGCCAGATCTCAGGGTCCCTGAAGAGGCCAGAATACATTTAGTTGAAGACTGTGACGAATCTCAAACCTGGCCTTTAAATACCTTTTCTATGTGCAACAACAACATGGAATATTAGGATAAAAAATTTTTTTAAGAAGACAGATTTCCTTTCCTTTAAAAACTGAATAGAATTTGTCATGTCGGTTTTATCAACTTTCATAGTTTTGAGGAGTTCTTTTTCTATTGATATTTTATCAATGCGCATTATCCTTTAATGATCTACTTTTAGTATTTTTACTTCATTTTAACTTCAATTAATTCCAACTCAGGTCTTTGTGTCTTATTCATCCACACGGGTATTATTCTTAGTTTTATTCACTTTAATCATCAGTTAATGGTTTTGCTTCACTGGTTACAAGTTGTCACACTGTGTTTCCACCTGGAAAGACGTGTGCTTTATGAATAACATTTTGCTCACTTGCTCTTTCTGTCTGTATCCCTCTAAACTAACCTAAATCACAACAAATTGCAAAATCCAAGCTGTTTCCAAATAACTAAGTACACATCTGATATGTGGCGACAGTCTGCTGACCTTGCACAAATATAAAACCCGCGGCAAACCAACGAGAGCTGCTCCAGAGCCCTCATGTCCAGGTCACTGGACACAACCCAACGGAATATGTACATCAGAATTTCCCGGGGCAAGGCTGCAATCAAATAAAAAAAGAAAAACAATTAAGTGCAAGGAAAACAATGACAGACTGACTTCGACTTCAAGTAAATAAAAGTTACCTGAAATGTGCACCCGAGTCAGTTCTTGCTCAGGATTGCAGATCTTTGGAAAACAGCATTCCAGTGTGAGCTGCTGCTCAAAGTACGCAAGTAGATCCTCAATTTCGTCGTCAACGGCACTCTCCTGCATGCTGCAACAAAAAACATTAATGTTTAGTTGAAAAAGACGGCGATTTGTGTTTGAACAGACTTTAAATCTGTGGGGTTAGAAATCATTTAGTAAAATTAACCATTTATAAAAACTGAAACAGTGACAGGGTTCATGCATAAACTATCTGTTTGATCATATTATGCTCAATTCAAAAAAAGCAATAATAATGTCTGCGAAAATCACCAATTGTTTAAAAGAAGAGTTGAAGTAAATTCAATTATTTAAAGATCTAAAAAGTTCAAAGTGCAAAAAAAATAAAAAGAATCAATGGAAATAAGTAATTTCTAACCTTCCTTACTCCTTTTGGAATATGTAACTGAAGGCATCATGTGACTGACAGCTTCTTTTCTGCAGAATGTAGACTGCTGTATTATTTTTCTTACATTTCCATTCGTCTATAAGTTATTAAATTTCCTCTTATACATGTGTTCAAAATAAATTTCAATTTGAGCCAACAGGTGGATTAACATCCAAAACCATGGTATAAAATTTAACTAAGGAACTAACTCAGGAAATCAAGTAAGAAAAATCATTTCTGGTCCATCATCTTGGTTTAACACTGGGCCAGTTAGATGGTCGACATGTTCATACCTGAGCTGTTGACAGAGTCAAGTAAGAGGTATTTTGTCCAAAGCCTGAAGCCATTTTAGCCTTTGACATCTGAACCAAAGGTATGAATCGCATAGCTTTCAAACTTTTCCAGCTGCTTCTCACAGTTTGTCAAAGGCTTTGTCTGACATTTGCTTCTTCAGCTTTACCTACATGGTGGCATTTTGTTTCTATTTGAATAGTGCCTTTTCCTTATTGGTCCACACACACACTCACACTCACACACACACACACACACACACACGTATAATTCAGTCAATTTGTTTCCATCAGACTTACTCAACACATCAACTTTTCCATCTGTTTAAGTTTTTAAAAACATTTTGTGGTGTTTCCACTTTGGTTTTTATAAGCCCTTTACCATGAGAATATAAACCTTCTGTTTACAAGTATTACACCAATAAATAACAACAACACTTACTAGTGTCCACCAACTCGCTCTCCATCGGGAGTACGGCTGTAGTTGACTTTGAACTCAATGTCAGGCACAAGCTGCATCGACATGCGATAGTATTTGATAGCTGCAAATAAAAATGTCAAATTATATATAAATAACAGACTGAAATTGTTCAGCTGTACAATTGTTTGCAACTTTTTTTTTTTAACCAAAATAATAAAACGACTGAATCTGTTGAATTTGAGAAGAGGCCCAAGTATTTATCAAGACATTTCACCATGGGTTATAACACTATTCTTAAGCTTAAAAGTAAAATGAATTAAAAAGAACTATTTGAAAACAGTTTTGATGTAAAATCATAAATAGGAATTGCAATTCCAAATGAAAAAAGTACAGGACAGACCAACAAACAGCCTTATTTGGAAAGAATGTGAGTCTTAAGAAAAGCTGATGATTTAAAACTCCTATTGTGACAACATTTGGTAACATGTCACATGATTGGTGCAGAGACTGTGACTGTGTATGTCTTGGGACTGTTCAAACCGATTAAAATATTGACAAGACTTAGTAAATTAATCAAAAAAATTGTTAAAAGTAATTAATACAATAGGAGTACTTCTTTTAATTTCTAGGAAAATGACCATAATCTGCAAACTGAAGCCCAAGTAACTCAATAGAAGGAGATGTTTATGGAGATCTACTGTGTGGAATGCTCAACTGCAAGATTATAACTAAAAATAGATGAGGTCATAAGAAAATGTAACTACGTTTTTGCATTTAATTTTAGCTATGAGACAGAGTTAATTCATGTAGATTTGTTCCAGTTCCTTTCACCCTTGAGTTATATGTGAAGGGTGAACTTTAATACACACACACATTTTTATTCAGTTATTTTTTTCTCCTTTACGGCTACATTTGAATAATAGACAATGGATTTTTCCACTTAACTGGTGTGTATTTCTTCAGTGTGTTTGCTACAGACATACCTTCATACATAGCTCCCTTCTGCTCCTCATGAACAGCTCTCAAGAACAGCTCTGTAGCCTGAAGGAAGATGATGAAGATGACAGCACAGTGAATGGAACTGACAGCTCACTATAGGGCATGTGAGACCAAACTATTTCACAAATTACCTTTTCCTCCCGAGCAACTTCTAGCGTCCTCTTCAAACCTTTGGCATGCGTCATGCGGCCCCCACTTTCTCCAGAGCTTGGTTTGAGTTCAGACATCCACCGAGCTCTGAACACATTGAGCTCCAGCTGAAATGTTTTAAAATTACTCAGCGTGGAACAGATAATTTCACTACAAAATCAGTAGACATAACCAGTTAAGAAGACGCTGATGGATTAGCTGCATGAGCAAAATGTCTTATAATCACACTTATTTGTGTAAGATAAGATGAGATATACTTTATTTGTAACCCAAAGGGGGAAATTCAAGTATGCACAGCAGTTCAGACGGTATGCATCAAAACAATAGAAAAATAAAGAGATAAAAAAAAACACAAACAAGTTTGTTAAAGTGACTAAAATGACAAATGTGTTCAAATGGATGAGTCCATGTTTATTCACAGGCATGTGTTATACCGGTGAAAAACATGCAAACATTATTGAAATTAATAAAACCAATTGCTAAAAAAAAAAATCAAAAAAAGTGAATCAGTCGTAACTTACGTTATATTTATGCATCTCACCTGAAGATTTGGGTCATCTGAACCTTCATCGTCATCCTCTACTGTACCTCCAATATCTGCATTTTCTTCTGCCTAAGGGACAAATTAACCAGAATCTAAGTCATGTGGATTTCTATCAGCAGATATAACATTCATTTGGTGTAAGAAAAGGCAAACTGATACAATCACTACAAAGATTATTATTACAAGATCTATGTATACAAATTTGAAAAATCTAGATCAGATAACAATAGATGAAACTCTTATAGGAAACCAATCAAAAAGGGAAAAAAAAAAAAACTTTAGATGTTGGAAAAATCATGGAATGATATGCATTTATTACTACTAATTTACCTTACTGAATCTAAATCTATTCCGAGTTGTATTGTTTGACATCACCTTTGATCATCAAAATCTATTCTGAAACTTATGTTAAATAACAATATTGGCATGGAATATGGCCAAGAATTAATGAATGAGAACACGACTTATGATAGAGTAATAACTTATCAAATCAGCAATAGGCCTATTCATTGTAGAGAAATCTGCTTTTTGCAGGATCTGTTCACATATTTCAGAATAATTCTGAATGACTCATTAAAAGTTATTCATTTTTCAGGCTGCAAAGCACAATTAAAAAGCCATTACACAATTATAGATTATATATGTACTTATATTTGTGGTAACATATTTGCTTGTTCAGGAAAGGCAATTCTTTTCTTAAATTTGCATATGCAGGATGACATAAAAACACTTTAAAATACAACCTTTTCGAATTCAATTCTAGTATACGCTGCACAATGTGATTCAAGTAATAGTTTAATTATTTCTCACTGTTAAAGTAATATATATTTATGATAACATATTAGTGGTAAATTGTGTGGCAATGACCCATTTAAGGAGGTGTGTCCCCTGTAGGACATGAAACTGTAAGTATCTAGAATCTGAAACTATTTAAGTCACGTGGACTGACAGGTATTCACCAAAAAAGTATGAGTACACAACTGAATAGTATGAGTAAACAAGCAGGACAACACCTTTAAAGGTCAGGAAGATTGTTGTGTTTGCTTAGTAGAGGCATTATTTACACTGCACCGAACAAAGATGTTATTTATGCAACTGAAAAAAACTATTCCCTCCAACACGTTCGCTGACACTAAACTGCAGCCAGGTGAGGCTAAAGTCAACATTAGGTAAATCTACTGTTCTGCATTTGTATATATCATTAACTTCAAGCACTTATTTCTAAACTCACACCAGCATTGGATGACGTTAGCATTAAATCACCCCGAATACCCACATTTATCACCACCTTATCTACAGGTGAACGAGCGGAAGCCAGGTGACGTTAGCTAGGTTAGCTAAACAGCTAACTAGCACGTTTCTGTCTGAGTAACTCCTGAAAGCACAGTGACCCACCATGACAGCTTGGCCAGTAGGTTTTTCTTCTATTCGTAACAATCTCTCAACGCTTGCGTTTTACAGTTCACGGTCGGAGAAACGCACAACACAGCGAACATATTTACGAGCTCGCAGGAACGCAGCCATTTCGCTGAGTAGCCCGGAGCCAAGTGACACAGGAAGTCCAAGTGGAGGGGTGTGTATTTAAAGAAGCACTAGTTACTCGATACCAGCATTTATTTATAGTTCTAAAACGAATTGCACGTCTTACCTGCGATAAATACAATTACCCATAGTGTTTTTAGTATTTATAAAAGCCTACCATTTGTAAAAAATAAAATAAAATAAAATAAAATAAGAAAATAAATTTAAAAAATCGACATTCAAATGAACTATATTCCTCTTCCTGTTTTTAAAGCGTCATCTTCGCTAATAATCATTAATAAATAATGAATGCGGACATGAGCGTGGCTTAAAAAAATAGCTAAATAATCATATAATAAATGTACATTTTAGAATAGTACAACTGAAGTTTATGCATGCCAAAAAGTAAAGACAGACAGACAGACAGACAGACAGACAGACAGACAGATAGACAGATAGATAGATAGATAGATAGATAGATAGAT
>JAPSES010043307.1:0-12180 GCA_029822895.1 Maxillicosta whitleyi
ATATAGCAACAGCAAAACTAAGAGGGGCAGAGCTTAGCGAATGACCTACAAAAAAAGCTTATAAACAAACCTTCTGACATTTTCAGGTTCTTATCTTTAATTAAAACCATAGGTTGCGTTTCAGATTTGAAATATCAATGGAACTCTTCTTAAACTATAAACACATCAAATCCAACATATAATGTATATAAACCAGCTTATACTTGTCATGCTCAGTTCACGTAGGGACATAAAGTGGACATGCTCTCTGTAGCAAATCAGTAACACCTCTATGTCACGGCCTGGTCACAGCTCATTCCACTCAGGTCAGAGGGATAAATAGCAGAACACTATAAGCAGCCACGGCTGCACCAAATGTACAACATTGTTTGCAGGGATGTCTTGGATGTTTTTTTTAATAACTGAAAGGTCATCGCTCTGTTCC
Organism: Maxillicosta whitleyi; assembly: GCA_029822895.1. Classification (NCBI taxonomy): domain Eukaryota; kingdom Metazoa; phylum Chordata; class Actinopteri; order Perciformes; family Neosebastidae; genus Maxillicosta; species Maxillicosta whitleyi. Next base: position 425 of record JAPSES010043307.1, read on the forward strand.
CATCAGAGGTAAAAGCACATTCACAGACTTGCATGTAAACTGATCGAGTTTCCCTCATAATGACACTTAATCCTTCTTGACTCTTGTGTGAAGTCACATCAGATGAGTCTCTGAAACAACAGAAGGTGTGTGTAAATTCAAAGAGATGCATAACTCTTGAGAAAACAATGTGAGCTGTGTGTTTGTTCTAAAAGGTAACAAATGCAACCGACTCTATATCAGATGTGGCGAGAAAGCTTTTTACCCGGAGAGGATCAATTTACGTTTGGGGTCCTGGCCCAGAGTGACACTCTACCTCAACACCTGGCGTCCGGCTCTGCTCAGATAATACGGTTGTGGAAAAGTAGCTGAAGTGCGTCTCAAAAAGAGGTCACTTTTTGTGCTCGTGTCTCCTTAAGAGCACCATTACCAACTTGAGCCTTAAATGTGTTGTTGGTGTGTTTTATTGCACACCTGTCATGAAGGGAGTCTCTAAAGGGACCGCCCTGTCACGACTGTAATCCAGATAATGGCAGGTCACAAGTCTGAAATATAAGCCTGTTACGAGCCTATGGGGCCATATTGAACTCTATTACTTCAAACACGTGGAAAAGTAAAAGGAGCTTACTAATACCCCCCCCCCCAGTCGTGCAATATTTTGCCCCTCCTGCTTACTGATACCCCGCCTACACAGGGATACATTTTTCAATTTTTTTTTAACTAAAAAAAAATTTTTTTTTTAAATAATGTAATTGTTGGACAAATTTTCTAAGGTTAAAATTTTCAGAAATTTATGAAAAAAAATTGAATTCAGACATCAAGCTGTGTACTGCAGCTCTCATCGTTGTAAAGAATGTGTGTGAAATGTAAAAACAATCAGTTGAATAGTGCAAATGCGCTAAAATTGGAAAAAAACAAACAGATCTGTACGTATGTCTCAAGATGAGTGACAGTAAAATGTAATACGATTTGAGGGACTCTGAGTTGTTGGATGTTCATGTATTTTAAAATACTAAAACGGTGCATATCTGAAGCTCAGATTATATCAGACAAATCTGATGTGATGTGCTCATGTTTTCATGAAGTGTGAAACTGTCTGGAGGTGTGAATATTTTCAGCCATTACAAAGACATTGTGGCAGCCACAGTGGGTATATTATCATTATTTGTAATTTGCATCATATCTTCTAAACCACGATAAACATTTGTAATGTAGAAACATAACATGGCCGCACTTGAAAACCCATGAATTGATGACAAAACCCTGCAGCAAGGGCTGACGGTGAAAAAAAGGATGTAAATTTCGATGTTTTGATGGATTACTATTATACTATTTATAACATCATTTACTGTTAAGGTGAGAGGGATGTACTGAATTCAATGACGCTGAAATGCAGAAATCACAGACTTTATGTTTACGGACCTTCATGAACTTCCACCGTAGTGGTTGCTACTCTTTCTGGTATCTATTAAAATACAAATAGTTTACAAAATACATACTTAAATAAAAACATATTTACAATTTATTGTTATCATCAGAAAGCTGAAAATGTCATGTTAATACATAACCCTTAAATCATTTTAACTTTGTATGTGTATATGTATTGTACATGTAACTTAAGATGAATATGTCAAACAAAATTATTGACTTTTCTTCTGATATTTTTTGTTTTTTTGTTGATCTATGATCTATCGCATTGCAATTGGTCATTTTTTTGTTTAAAAATAATAATTATATATAACAAAACATCTACAGCCAGCTCTTTCCTGTGGTGTTTAAAATTCATTTCAAAGTTTCCAAAGAGAGCCAGATGATTTTTTAAATGATTCCAAGCAGACGGAGCAGCAGATATAAAGCCCCCCCCCCCCCCTTCAGTTCCATTTCAATTTTATGAAAAACTGAATTCTACATAGCACTTGAGCTGTGACATTTTCAGTAAAAACTCTTTAAAGACAGAATTTGAGCAAAGTTTCTAAAAGATTCTAAATGTTTTTGTGCTGTTTTATTTTCCTTTCAACAGAAAAGGGCGACTTCATTGCCCTGGATCTTGGTGGGTCAAACTTTAGGATCCTGCGTGTGAAGGTGACACAGGACAAGAAGCAGCCAGTCCAGATGGAGAGCCAGGTCTATGAGACCCCAGAAGACATTGTCCATGGGAATGGGACACAGGTAAACAAACACCTAACGCACCAAATGGATTTACTGCTGAACAGAGGCTCAAAGCAGCACAAAACAGCTTTGAAAGATCAGCTCTCTGTATCTGGGTGGCTGCATCAGTGTGTTTAATCTGCTGTTTTTACATGAAACTTCCTGATAAAGCCAAAACAGAACCTGCAGGTGTTTATTTGCTCATTATCTGTTATCAAAGCAATGGGTGTCAAAGCATTTTATTTGAAGGGCCACACACAGCCCAATATGATCTCTAATGGGTTGGACCAGTAAAATAAAGGATAATAACTGATAAATAATGACAACTGAAATTTTTTTGTCTTAAAATTAGGCCTACATCAAAATATTTACATTTACAAACTATCCTATCAGGATATCAGAAATATAAACCACCTGAAAGGTCTTATTTTTTCAACCTGATAAAATAAGTATAATTTTAACAATATTCTGTTTCTATTCTGTCTTTGTAGATCCACTGTGATCTTTAAGTTGTAATGTACATGTGTAAATGACAAACTGAAGAACAATATTATTAAAATTGCACTTATTTTTCTTAAGAAATTTCAGGTTGTTCAGGCTATAGAAAAAAAACCCACAGTTCTTATTAACTGCAAAAAAGTCAAATTAACTCCTGCAGTGGTCACATGGTATTATTTGCATCTGCAACTATCTTTTCACAAAAATGTGAATAACCTGAAAAACCTGAAATGTGCAATTTTACCAATATTATGCCTCAATTTGTCATTTATACATGTTCATTAGGGGTGTAACGATATACAAAAATTACTGTTCAGTACATACCTCAGTTTTGGGGTCATGGTTCGGTTCATTTTCAGTAGTCTGGGAACAAAATACAAAACCATTTTCTTCCACAACACGTTTGTTAAATTAAAAAAAATTGTCAATATACAAACAGATTTATTTATTTATTTATTTTTACAAATTTAAAGTGCTGCTTGGTACCAATAACTTAAATGAAATATTGTCAAATAACCAACAAATAATGAATTTCTTTTAAACCGCAAAACTTTTCAACATGTAAAGTGCAGCACTCAGTTCCAGTATTAAGTTAACTAACCCAGACTAACCCTAACCCAGTATTAAGTTAACTAACCCAAATTAACCACAACCCACTATTAAGTTAACTAACCCTAACCCAAACTAACCCTAACCCAGTATTAAGTTAACGAACCCAAACCCAGTACTAAGTTAACTAACCCAAACTGAATATGGTCTTAGATCAGATGCAATAAAAACACCAGTGGATGCTGTTATGGCTTCAGCTCCATCTGAACTGCCAGATAAATGATGCTTGAATGCAGAACTCCGTTGTGTTTGCACTGCTGTGTTTTTTTCTCATCGCATTAATCTTAATACTTGGGCGGTGCCGTTTCAGGTGAGTTAGCATGTTTGAAGTGTTCACGGAAAAATACCAGACCTCAGTAGAGCTTCATTTTATCTACCTGTCTTTCTCCGTTGGAGTATTTCACCGGGAATCCAAAGTGTTCCCAAACAGGAGATGTTAGCGTCAGGGAAGGATCTTCAAGCTCCGGTTGGTCGCTAGCAGTATCCATATTATCAGATACACACAGGCACAACACAAGCCAGAGTGGTTACGAATGCTTGTCTGATTGGTTCACCGTGCGACGTCACGTCCACGTGATATGCACGTGGTCACAAGAACACGAATCACGAACGACTTTCTCATGATTGACCATAGACATATAGATAGACACCGCCCCTTCCCCAAGAGAGCGTGCAAATCAAGGTCGCCATATTGGGTATGGATTCGTACATTAATACCGTTATAAATGCCTATAGCTCCTGCTGTGCTTATAACTGTACAAATAAGGCCGCCTCCGCCATTATATTCTATTTATATTATAGTTAATTATATTATATTCACAAATTCATCCTTAAATAGTACAGTTTTTTTCAGATTTTTTTCCTGGTAGCACAATGTAAATGGAACACATTGAGGTGAACATTATACTATTTTATGTCTATGGAAATAACTTAAGAATCAATTTTACATCTTAAAATTAAATGTGTCTATGTGTGTGCTATTATAGGTTGCCTATGTTATGATACTCTTTTGTCTATGCACCTAAATATATAATGATCTGTTATGTATTTGTCTGTGGTCTTCATTCAGCAAATCCATGTAACATCTGCTGTTATTAAACACAGCTGCTTAATACAATATAACTGATTTAAACCTACAAGGGGAATAAACAAAGACTGTAACTATCGCAGCAAACAAATAGAAGCATTTTCCCTTGTCCGCATGTCCCTTTAATATGTCCAGATGTGTCTGTAAAGAGGAGGATAAAAGGCAATGTCTTTAACTTTTATTAAAGTTATGACAAGTCACTGGCATTGATCTGCCGGGCGGCGGCTCCATTCCAAACATGGAGGACGCGTTTGCACACTCCATTGTGGCCCGCCCACCCATGCGGCGTCTATCTATATATGACCTATGGTCTTCCCCTTACTACTCCAATCATGTACAGGTATCCTCATGGATATTAAAGAGCCGCTGCACATGTAGTGGCAGCATGCACACATAAACTTAGAAATTGGTTGTACCCGTTCAGTACAGTACTGTACCTAACCGAACCGAACATCTGTTTCCAACGGTTCAGTACAAATACATGTACCGTTACAGGCCTAGTGTGCATTATATGTCTGTAACAGCTTAAAACATTTAGCAATAGACACAATATTGTTGGAATTTGGAACTAAAATAAGTTTGACACACTTGACTGTTACTATCTTTTTTGTACAAATTCATCCTGCAGATCAGGAACCTTTGGTGGGCTGGTTTTGGCCCAGGGACCATATGTTTGGCACATCTTTTCTTGTATAATATCCATTCCACTAGGTCACCCATAATCCATCCAAATAAATCAAAATATGACGGCTACGCTTTAATGTCTGACTTACACATTTTCATTTAAGACATGTAATTTGTTGGGGGAAAACATAAATGAACAAATATGAGAACATTAAGTCACTGTGCGGTAAAAGCTCGATGCAAACCATCTCTACAACCTTCTTAGAATTTTTACATTTTTACTCATTTGATGTTTGATGGAACTTCACACCAACACAAAACCATCACATGTGATAGGAGACGGAGATGCACGAGAACTGCAACAAACACAGATTCTAAATGTAAAGACAAACAGTACAGATCAGACCAGGTCTTCTTTCTGTTATTAAGTATTTAAGCCATAGTTTGCAGCTGCCCTTCACACAAATTGGAGTGGTATTTCACGATCTGCTCCAGGATCCGTTTGTGTAAAGTGACCTCTTGAATAATACTCAGACTAATGACGTCACGGTCTGACGCTGACCTCCACTGAACCAGAGCAGAACAGCTGGCAGCCATGCTGTAACATGATCATCAAAACATAAACGATGGACTGTGGTTGTGTGATTGGTCCAGAGCATGACTTCCACAGACAGAGCAGAGACAGATGTAGCTTAATGAAATGTTGAAGGGACAGCTGGCCAAAAGTGAAATGTGATATATGAACAGGTTTATTAACAAAGAAGAGTGATGTGGTAAAATAAAATAAAAACACAACAAATACCACTGGAGGCAGATGTGTCTTCATGAAACTACAGGAAGGTTTCTAAATTAAATAACTGGCTGTAGATTTAATCCAAACAATAATGTCCAAGAATAAGGCACTGCAAAAGCATTTGTGTTGAGTTTATTATTTATTTATTTATTTATTTTTTACTCATTACTTTGGATTTTGTTGTTCCAAACCTGGAACTTCAAATTTCAGGGAGTTGGCAATATAAATCTTATGACTTACAAAACAATGAATGTTGTAAATTCTCTCTTTTTTATCAGACAAAAAACTAAATTCTTTAACCTGGCTAATCTAGCAGAATTGTATGCAACTCAAACATATCTCATATTGTATGCAATCTCTATTCAAAGCTCATGAGCAGTCTTTATGTTATGTTCATTTGATGATGTCTGAGTGAATCAAGAAACAGATAAACACCACTGCCATTTTGAAAATCAGTAATGATGGGTTATGAGAGAGCAAGTCATAAATATCAAGTTGGTTATATGCTTCTGTACATTTCCTTGTATTTTCACATCATAAAACTGAACCTTTCTGTCTGCAGCTCTTTGATCATGTTGCAGATTGCCTGGGTGACTTCATGGAGAAGCAAAAAATCAAGGATAAAAAGCTTCCTGTAGGATTTACGTTCTCCTTCCCCTGCGCTCAATCCAAACTGGATGAGGTAAACGCCGTGCTTTTGTTTCAGTGTAAAAAAAAATAAAAAAAATTTGATTTTCAAAATGCAAAGAGAAATGCAGTGATATTACTGGAATAGGTTTGAATTTTCATTAACATTTATGAAGCTTAATATGCCTACTTTCTTACAACACACAGCAATAATCTTCCTGGTGTCTCTTTGACTAAACAGTATTAAATGTGTTTGCTGTTGATGCTGTGGTCGGAATAGCAATGGAATAGGAGACATTTTGGATGTGCCAAGCCTGTCTAACTGGAACTTACAGCTTTCGTTATAAACTACTTGTTTTATAGGCAGTCCTAGTGACATGGACAAAGAAGTTTAAAGCCAATGGTGTAGAAGGCATGGACGTTGTGAAGCTTCTGAACAAGGCCATAAAGAAACGAGGGGTGAGTTATGGGTTTTGTTTGTAATTTTTGTGCTGCCCTTGTATTGTCATAATGCGACATTTACAGGAGGAAATTGTTTAGTTAGTGTTGGGTTGCATCTCGAAATTTCATGTAAAGTCAGTTTTTATGGCCTGTAATTGGTGTCTGTGTGGAAATAAAGATGATAATGTTTTGCAGGACTATGAGGCAGACATCATGGCAGTGGTGAACGACACGACTGGAACCATGATGACCTGTGGATTTGATGATCAGCGCTGTGAAGTGGGCATCATCATAGGTAAACACCTCAGAAGATGACGCATAATAAAGCAAATGATACTCAATGTCAGTAGTGGTATATTACGAAGCACTTTTCTTGGGTATTTCTTGGACAGATCAGTGAAAATTGCAGTTTCAACTCTAGAGAGGTGATGAGGCTCACTGTCATTCAGGGTTTTTTGTATTTTCTGAAGTCTGTGGATGTTGCATTGAAAAACTGCTCATGCCAGAAATTCACTTTTAATGAATATAATTTATTATATTGCACCTACTCAAACATATTTAAACATTAATTGTTCCTTTTATGTATTATGTAAATCACTGTATTGTCATAAAAAACCTACCCCATTTTTCATCATGTGAAAAAAACCTAATTACTTTTATTTTTAACTACTTTAACTTTTCAACTAGTCCATTTTGCTGAGTGTAGTTGCATACTTTTAAATAAAGCTTTGAATATTTAAGACAACCAGCAAAGTATTTTCATAGTGCATTATTAATACCTTTATGTAAATAAAAGATCTAAACACTTTCTCAAAAATTGGAAAGTGTTTTGGTACTTTAAAGAAATGACCTCCCTAAAACCTCACGGTAAGGATTGTTCCAATGTTTATGGGAGCTGTGCGACGTTAGCTTTCAGTACAATAACATTGTTTCACATGTGGGGGCTCCAAAGGTCTGGTAATCACAACTCTAGCCACACAGAACACACTGGAGTCTTACAGCTGTGGATCCTTACAGGAACGGGAACTAATGCCTGCTACATGGAGGAACTGCGTCACATCGACCTGGTGGAGGGAGATGAGGGCCGGATGTGCATCAACACTGAGTGGGGGGCCTTTGGAGATGACGGGTCCCTGGAGGACATCCGAACAGAGTTTGACCGCGAGATCGACAGGGGGTCCCTCAACCCTGGAAAGCAGCTGTAAGATTCAGACCTAGACAGAGTGTTTCATATTGATGCCCTTTTCATTCAGGGCATGAGAAGACACCCTTCTAATGATAAAATCCACAGTTCCCCTTCTGTGTAATATATATAATCTTAACTTCAGTTTGTAGATTCGATTCGATTCGATTCGATCCGATTCGATTAGACAAAACTTCGTTGATCCCAGGGTCCTTTCACACAGCACACAAGTCCATATCCAAGTACGCTGGACTCCAAAGTCCACTTCAGTCCCTCTGGTGGTTTGGTTGAGAAATGCTCATTCCAATGCATTTGACGCATGGAAGTATGAAGGCAATGACGCTTGACAAAGTTAGAAACGGACAAATCTATTTATGTATGTAAAGCGAATATAAATGAGCCATAATAATAATAATAATAAGCAGCAGTAAGAAAACTAAATCACCAAAAACAAACCAATGTTGCACACTAGAAGGTGAATGTCAAAATTATTTTAGTCAAGTGAATCATAATGTGTGTGTTCTATAGTGTAGCCATAATATATCCTCTCAATTAGTATTCTGCAGCAACAGCAGGTCTTAAAAGGGAGCATGAAATGATAAATGCAGACTCATCTCAACATAAGGCTGTGTTCCTCTTTGTGTTCAGGTTTGAAAAGATGGCCAGTGGGATGTACATGGGAGAGCTGGTTCGACTCATCCTGGTCAAGATGGCCAAAGAGGGCCTGCTGTTTGAAGGACGGATAACGCCTGAACTCCTAACGAGAGGAAAGATCGAGACCAAACATGTTTCAGCTATTGAAAAGTGAGTCTGGTCACAGTTAATCAGGGAATTTGACAGAAATTGTTCATAGGAATCAAGGTGTGATAGCCTCATAAGTAATTATAAGCATCATAAGTAATTATTTAAAACCAATTAAAAGCTACATTTAATTGCATCACAGCAACTGCATCGGTCTTTGAATACTATCTCTGATTTCAGGACTAAGGAAGGACTGAAGAAATGCATGGAAATCCTGACGCGATTGGGAGTTGAGCCTTCAGATGAAGACTGTCTGGCTGTGCAGCACGTGTGCACCATCGTATCCTTCCGTTCAGCAAATCTTATTTCTGCGACACTGGGTGCCATCCTTTGTCGCCTAAAGGAAAACAAGGGGGTCGCACGCCTTCGCACGACTGTTGGCATCGATGGGTCTCTCTACAAAATGCATCCTCAGTAAGTCAGCTACAGGATTCAGATATAAAAGTTACAATGCGGTGCCTTTACATTGGCCTTCATGTTTGCTTTGTGGTAGCAAGAAAACAGATCAACAAGCTATGATCCAGTTAAGGATATAAAGCTCACACTGCACATATTCCTTAGAGTAGTGGGAAGATTCCCATGAATTATACTGGAATACAAATATATACTCCCACACAAAACAACTGGTGTTGAAATCGGAACAGCTCTGCTTTTCTCAGAATATGTTAGATGCCAGTTCCAGAATGCTGTTTTAGAGCAAGATTCTGAGCAAGATTGATTTTAAGCACAAAGGGCTGCCACAAATCAAAGAACATGAAGAAAAGATGTTCACTGATCTAGGACTGGAGCTTTTAGTTTCAGCAATTGCCAACATTTACACCCTATATAAAACTTTTATTATAGCCAGGTAACCCCTTTTGTCAAATTAACCCTCAAAGACCTAAACGGCCGCTGGTGACCAAAAGCATCTACTGGTTTGAAATGTTTAATAACTTCAACCCCTAATCATATCGATACAGTTAAATATTTCAGGTAAAATGCTGCTTTTTACTGACAACAGATATGTCTTATTTAGATGTTCAGAGGTTCTGTAGTGAACATGGAAACACTGAGATGTTCTGCGACATTGATTCACCAGGAAAACCCATGTACACACTATTTTATGTTCAGATAATGATATTTTTGGATTAAAAAGTCATGTTTTCTTCAGTTTTCTCTGTTTTCATCCCTGTGATAATCACTTAGGGAAAATTTAATGTGCTTGTAAATGTATGTGTAAATGTCATTTGGAAATCATTATTAGAATAGTTCTAGGTCTTTAAGGGTTAATGTCACTCTAGCTCTATACAATTACATGTGAACTACTTGAGGTGCCGACATCCTCAAATAACTGATGTATAAAGAAAAGTATCTTTACAGCTCTATTTGTGTGCTCTCTGAACAGATATGCTCGCCGTCTGCACAAGACAGTACGTCGTTTGGTCCCAGACTCAGATGTCCGGTTCCTGCTGTCTGAGAGTGGGAGTGCTAAAGGTGCAGCCATGGTGACGGCGGTGGCGTACCGTTTGACAGAGCAGGCACGCCAGATTCAGCAGACTTTGGCCGAGTTTCGGCTGAGCAAGGCCCAGCTACTAGAAGTGAAGAAACGGATGAGAATCGAAATTGAACGAGGCCTTAAGAAGGACACTCACCAGGAAGCGACAGTGAAAATGTTGCCCACTTTTGTTCGAAGTACACCAGATGGAACAGGTGAGACAAGGACAGACCAGGAGACAAGTGAAATTTCAGAGTTTGTATCTCTGATAAAGATAAAACTACCTTTATACAGTGGATGTGGCAGTATATTTATCTGTACACAGTCTGCAGTACGTGTTGGAATGCACAAAAAAAAAACTATGTGCCGTCTGTGCTACATTAGTTTTTTTCAGTTTCACAGACACAAACACAACACAAAACATATGGGAAAATAGTAATACTTATTAACAAGATAAACAACAACAAAAAAATTAAAAAAATAATATGATAATAAAAGAAAGAATAATTGTTGAGCCTGAAAGGGAGAAAGAAGAAGCCAATGCTCATCCAGTCCTACCCCCCAACCCCAGTCAACATATACTAGCTTTTGATTACTGCGTCTATAAACACATACATTATGTAAATCACATAGTAATATGTCGCCACAGACCAACGTAGACTATGAAAACATTGCAAAATTAAGTCACATACACTATATAGACAAAAGTATTTAGGTGCGCTGAATTCAGGTGTTTCTTTTCTAACAGTGGTCTGGGTTACAAAAAATAATGACAAATGTCATAATATAGTTTTATATTGTGATAAACATCATTGCATTAGTTAGTTTTGTTTAAATTGTTATCTTTGCTTCCAAAATGCCTCAGAAAATATTTTCTTTTATCCATGACTATCAATTTAAATGTTCTACCTCTAAATTTCTAAATATTTTTCGTGCTCTGATTGTAAATAATAATTTACTTCTGCCCATATAGTGTATATTTGTATATATTAAGTGTATATTTCCTATAATGTGCGAATGCCATCTCTGCTACATGACATATGTAAATCACATAATAATATTGAGTCATAAAGCAAGGCAGACTTATGAAAACACTGAAAAGTCACATATGATACTAGTTCCCCCCACAGAATGATAGATTTCATGAGCAGTCTAAAGCAGTGGTTCTGAAGCTTTGCGGGGGGGGGCATTGAAATTTGCCACTGACATAACATGCTGCTCAATACTGATACTGATAACAACGCCCCCCATTCCAGTCTTAACCTTCTTGAATGCCCCAAATGCCCCTTGCCAATGTCTTAACGCCCACTGGGGGGCAGTAGCACCCCTATTGAAAAACACTGGTCTAAAGTAAGACCAATTGAAAGCCATTAAATCTATAGCAGTTTAGAAAGTGTTTGTATGGATTGCAGTGGTGGACGAAGTACACACAGTATGTACTTGAGTAAAAGTACAGATACCTTGCATTAAATATTACTCAAGTAAAAGTCAA
>JAPSES010043318.1:0-12180 GCA_029822895.1 Maxillicosta whitleyi
ATATATATATATATATATATATATATATATATATATATATAAAGAGATATCAACAATCATGTCAAATATAGTTCAAAAAAATCTCAGTGAGTGTGGAATATAATATCAATGTATAACTTCAACAACAGTTTTTTGTGCTTAGCTTCAGGAGTGTGACTAATATTAGAACTGACCTCAAGGGTCAAAGGCCAGAAACCAGAAACCAGATGGATACTTGTGGTTTAAAATGATATTTCAGATAACTAAAGGTAGGACATTTGTGACAGTTAAAATCATGCCAATGTATATGTTAAATGTATTCATCCTTTGTCAATAAACAGCTATCCCATATTATAATAGTATTTATAGTTGCAGAGACATCAATAATGTTGAATGAAAGTAAGAACAGTCTCAGGTTTATATCTAAAAAAAATAAATAAATAAAAGTAAAGCTTTAACAAAAAATGTTGAATTTGTTATTATTTCAGTATTTATGCTATTACTTTACTGGTCTGACCTGCTGGAGATCAGATTGGATTGTATGTATCTGAAAAATTTGACTATTAATATCTTCAGTGTAATTTATCCTGTAGGCTGGCATTAGACACCCCTGCCATAGAGTATACATCAGGGGTCTCAAACATGCGACCCGGGGCCAAAACTGGCCTGTCAAAAGGTCCAATCTGACCTGTGGGTGAATTTGCGAAGTGTAAAAATTACACTGAAAACTTTATTAACAATCAAGGGTTTGAAACTCATTTTAGTTCAGGTTCCACAAACAGACCAATATGAGCTAAAGTAAAATAATAGCATAATAACATATAAACAGTGACAACTCCATTTTTCCAGGTTCTGGGTTCAGTTGGACTAGTTTTTCTCTTTTGAAACAAAACTAGTCCAGCTGATCCTCAAAGAATTACCAAGAAGGACAATGACCTGGACAAATAAGAAACTGAATAAGAATGTCCAAACTGCACATTTTTATTAATATTATTCGTGTTACTAAATGTTTGTGTGACATTGTGTGTAATGCACATGTACAAATGATAAGTTGTGGTATAATATTGTTAAAACTGCACTTAATTTTTCTTACAAATTTCAGTTTTTTTCAGGTTATTCCAGTTTTTTCTTATGATAGTTTGTAAATGTGAATATCTTCATAATGTGTTGCTGTAAAATAGAAAAAATTGTCATTATTTATAGGTGATAGTACTATTACTTTATTGATCCAGCCCACTTGAGATCCATTTGTGCTGAAGAAATGAGTTGGACCCCCCTGGTATACATGTTACCCTTGATGCTCTTTCAGTTTGTGTAATAGAACACTGAATTAACTCACATATTAAATGTTCTGGATCGATAACCTGCCGTGCCTGACACCTGAGCACCTCCATCACAGATAATATAAGTTCCTCTTGTGCATCCTGGATTTTTATGGAATCACTTTTGTGCTAATAAGATAAAAGAAGACTTTTGAATCAGCAAGCAAAAAATATCAGTTCAATTTACCAACTTAAAAAAATAAAAATAAAAAAATAATTCTAATAAAAATAACCAGGGAGCACAAACGAAAGGAAACGAGAACAAACAAAATTAAGAAAGACAAAAAAAAAATAAAATAAATAAATAAGAAAGAGACATAGGCAAATATTTTACACGATTTCACATATTATTTCATTGCAATTTGGTATTTTTATTAGAATTTTTTTGTTTTGTTTTGTTTTTTATTTGGTATATTGAATTGATATATTTTGCCTCCTGATTTAAACGTCTTTTTTCAACTTAATGGCACAAATTTGATTCCATAGATCTTGGGCACCTCTAGCGGTCCTGTGCCCACTGAATGGGTGAGGGTAGGGTGGGGTGGGGTGTCCCTCCTCCTGCAGGGGCTGGGCTTCGCTGCAGTTTGTGTGCACCGTACAACGGAGAGGGCTGGACTTAGAGACTCCTGCCCACTAAACCACTACCCCTTGCAGATTTATACAACTATTAAACCACTTTCAGACAAATTTTGAGGGGGATCCCAGTTGCATTTGAGTCGGTGGTGAGTCCATTTCTGCTTCATTCAATTGCACTGATTGGATTAAAGCAGGCTGCGCCGCCGGTTCTCCATGTCGGTTTATTGTGGTGTAGGCCACTGCGCTGCTTGGCTGACTAAGAACTGCTTCATTGCGGCCGGCATTGAACATATTTTGCTGACAATTTAATGAAACAACCCCAGTATGTGTTGCTGTTCTGTGCGCGCGCGTCTGTGTGTGTATGTTTGTGCGCGTGTGTATAGATGTGCTGTGGTGCGGCTGGTGTGGAGCAGACTGCAGGCCAGTGCGCATAAACCCAGGCTTGTGAACAGGTGCCGAAAACACTCTGAGCCTCTATTACATGCCTGACATACTGGACTTTTTGATAGTTGTAGGAAATATGTGAAGCGCTATTTATTCTGTGTGCTTTGAGAAAAGGGCAGACGCTATTACTGGTGCACGGTTTGGACTGAGAGGTGATTGTTTAAGTGCATTGTTGGTGTTAAAGTCCCACTGGTGACATCATTACCACAGGACTGCATGGATCAGCTTTTCTATGCCCATCGATGAAAAACAGTACCCAGCTTCTCTGTAACTGTTTGACGGACCAGAGGGACATTCCTGCAGACTCTACTGGCATGTGGGGCCTCAGAGGAAGGGGGGACAGGCCATATAAACAAAGTCCTTGTCTATGTAATTGTTTCCACCTAAAACATAGTATGTTTTGCACTGCAACATCGATCCAAGTTTCCTATACTGTGAGTTAACTGAACTCAGCTCATTAGGATTCCTGTTGCATAAAGCAGCAGAGCAGGACAAAAGATCATCCCATGGCCCACTTTACCAGATTTCAGACAGGGACACACAGCTTGTAACAAATGTTAGAGACAAGTTCTGTTCTCTGTTGGTCTATTTATTTATTTAACTCCTTCTGCCGTCAGTTCTCCCCAGCTCAGAAAACAAACAAGTGAAAGAGAAAAAGGATCTGCATTGAGCTAATAACACAAAGGCCTTATAGTACACAGCTGCACAGGCTTCGCTTCTGCAACTTAACACTATAACACTAAATAACACAATATATCGTAAAAAGTTAATTTATCTTTACCAGTGACAACATCAGTGGATGATCTTAAATCTTTTTTTGTCTTCTCCTCTCAGCCGGCCTGCACAGCTAAGGTATCTTATTCCCAACTTCTTTTGTTATAACTGTGGTGGTATGCTGTTCTTGTCTCATATTTCTAGTCACTTTCTGTACTTACTGTCTGTGTGTCTGTCTGTGGGTGTAGGTGAGTTTCTGATTATCTGTTTCTGATTATAGTTCCCATAGTAGCACTGCACGTGATTACAAAATAAAACTAAACAAGTACTAAAAGGAGGTTCTGGCCTATTTGTTTGTTAAGATTTCTACTGTATTTTTCTTTTACTAGGTGGTAGTAGTTTCCGGTGTCATTAACACACCCCTTAAACTTGTGAAAAAAAAATCCTATTTATTTTATTTTAATCAATGAATTTAATCCACAGATTATTTTGACATTTAGTCAAATAACTGTGTCGTGTGATGTGCGTGAATCTGATTCAAAGTCCTGTGGTGAGGAAAAAAAAAAAGTGAATTCTGTGGTTACAATTGTATTATATTCATCAAATCATCTTATTAGCTAAAGCACACTAATTAATAAATAAATGTTTCAGCTAAATAATAGAAGACTTGGCCTCACTGATAGTTATTCATTTTAAACAGCGGTTAATGTAGAGTCCAAGTATCTATTATATCTGTGAGCTTAATTGATCGAAGGCAGATTCGATCCATTCACCACTCTGACTACTTTGAACATTTTCTAAACACACCTAAACATTATTGCAGTGGTGTTGCTCTTACACAAGAGTCTGTCTGATTAGCTTGCAGCTATTTATAGCCAGCAGCGTGCATACTCACCCTGCTCTGTATTTATATCTTTCACCAGTATGTATCCAGCTGGAGGGATATCTGCAAGCATATATGCCAACAGGCTGAGGGCGGAAGGCATGGGGTCCAACGAGCAGGCTGTGCACTTTGCCAACCAGGATTATGAGGCGCTGAAGCAACAGTGTTTGGAGTCAGGATGCCTGTTTGAAGACACATATTTCCCAGCTGAGCCTCCATCTTTAGGCTTTAAAGAGCTCGCTCCTTACTCCTCCAAAACTCAAGATGTCGAATGGATGAGGCCCACGGTGAGATAACACAGAGGAAATAATAATAACAAGCATTAAAAAAAAAAAAAGTTAATAGTTTTTATTAAATAGATCATGACCTGCAACTTAGAGCTTAAATGTTATACTTCACATTAGTGGAAAACACCCTTCAAATTTTATGCAGTCTCAAGTATTATCACAATATTTGTGTTTCAAAGTGTGTATTTGCATCAAAGACACAATCAAATGAAAATCATGGGGGTTTTTTTGGTTTGTTTTTTTTATTGTTGACAAAATATAAGTAAATTCTTGGCAGTTTCAACATGCCCTGAATGTGTTTCTTATTTTGCTGAAACACCAAGTTTTGACCTCAATGGACCAGTGTTCATGCATAAGGGAGTGTGTGTGGGTTTGGAGAATGAAACAATACTAAGCAGAGTTCAATGACTTAAAAGTGATTCTTAATATAATATATCACACATACATGTGTCCAAATCCTTTTTTCTACCACTGAATATGTTGTTTAGGACAAGTACATAATATGTTGCCCATAAAGTTAGAATATATTTTTTTAACCTCTTCTCATGAAATGATTGTGACAATGTAATTTATTCTTAATAAAGTGTAAGTGGGACTTTATCACCTGGTCAAAGATGATTACTGATGTGTATGAATAGAATTAAAAAGAGGAACATGATACAAAATTATTACAACTTTACAGGCAACAGTGTATTTTTTGGACAGATAGAGGAGAAGATGCAGGTTTCTGAAAATGTTTTACCAAAGATAAACTCAAATTTTGATCTAACTATTAGTCAGATATCAGTTTATTGTCCAAATCTTGACTTTCCTAAATAGCACAAACTAGGACTTTGTCTGATTGTGTGACCGCTTCATACCACCGAGTTTTGTCTATGCCTGCTGAAAACATTTACATTCAGGAAGAAATTTTAACACTTCCAAGATATTTTGTGCAGAATTTCAGGTATAATATTTTCAAAAAGAAATCCAGACAAAATAATTTCATTTAATGTACTATGATAACTCTTAAATCAGGTGTCTTTGATGAAAAAACAGACTAATCATCACTTTATATTTCCAAAAAGTTACTGTAATCATGTCTTTTTTTTTATTCCACAGTATTTTTAAATCACAAATAAATCACACACATTTTATCAACAAAGATGATGTTATTACCTGAGGGAAGAGTTAGTCGGATAAACCAGTTCCTATTTTTACAAAAATGTCTGATTATTTAAGACTAATCTAAAAGCAAAATTAAGACTGATATGTTTACCTTCTGATGTAAACAAGAAATAAAATTTTCATTATTCTTTACAAAAGGTTTCTGGTTAAATATTTCTAATCAGCTGTTCAACCATTAAACTATTTATGTGGTGACTTCCATGACAGTCTATCTCTGATTATTACCATTTATTATTTATTACGCTATTTTACTGGGAATGCAGCATTTTTTTGTGAAAATCTATTTTTTTCTATATTTAATTCACTAATCATGTAGATATTCATTAAAGCTCAGAATAAATTCAAAGGTTATTAGATCAGAATAGAGACAACTCAAGACAAAGTGACTTTTTCAGTGAAATAGATTATATCATTAATGTGAGCATAAAGGCGTAAATGTGTTTACAAGCACTGGTATTTGTCAAACTCCAATTGCTTTTACTGGTGAATCAATGTTGCAGAAGATAGCAGTGTTTTCACATTCAGGGTGGAGCCTCTGAATGTCCAAATGGATCATATCTGATGATGCTGAAAAGCATAGAAACTACATTTTGACTGAATTATTTAAATGTATTGATAGGATTAGTGTGCATTTTAGATCAGCTGATGCTTTTGGTGGAGGCTGGTGTTTTCTGGGATAACTGTTGGTGACTTGTACTTTGCAGAGGATTTTCAGTAAACAAACATATCAGTTTCACTGCCTTATTTCGTGGCTGCAAACTCAGACATAATAGGACATGTAGAGACAGGAACCTCAGAGACCCTCACAGCTGTTGGCATCATGTGGCACATTTGGACCACTCCCTCAATGTCACATATGTTTACAGTGATTCATCAAAACAGAGGAAACTGATGCATATAAGAGTTACAGTGATCTCAAAGAATTTTTTTATATATATATATATTTTATAAGAGTATAACATGTATTAAAGAAACTGATCATAAAAATATCCATTTTCCCCTTAGGAATTGATAGATGATCCTCAGTTCATTGTGGGTGGTGCCACCAGAACAGACATTTGTCAGGGAGCACTGGGTAAGTTCTTTTTTTTTTTTTTTTCTTTGATAAAACAAGTCATTGTAAAGTTTAAATATGTCTAATGTTTAGTAGACAGACCAAACATATAAATATAGTCATAGTTCTTGTCAGTGTAATGGAACAGTCATGAATGTGATGGTTTTTGTGGCTCAGTAAACTCAAAACAAAACATAATTCATAATATTTAAACAAATTATAAGGCGTATATTTGCAGTCTCAATAAGATTAACAGCCACAGGAAGTACTAGTACATTTGTATCATTCAAAAGTAAAAACCTGTTTCAAACATGTAAAAAAAAAAACCAATATAAAATAAAACAAATTAGAAAAAAATGTCTCAGGCACAGATACAAGATTAAAATTGTTTATTTTTTACTGGGATGTCTTCAACATGTTTCAATTACACAGGATGCACTGATAAATATGTTTTTGGCCTAATGCAACACTCATCTCTTGTTTTTTTTCTTGAATTTACACTGTTGCCTATAAAGCTGCTGTGTTAAATTTTATTTTACAATCCTCTTTTTTATCATCAAGTTATACTTGATCTATAAACAGTAAAGGACATTGTCACAGTCATTTCATGAGATGAGGTAAAAATGTTGTGTTCCAACTTTACAGGCAACAGTGTATTTGACCATGGTGTCATGCTATTGTTGGGTTTAACAGGCTGTAGCTGAGTATTTCCTCTAACTTTCAGGGGACTGCTGGTTATTAGCAGCTATTGCTTCACTCACCCTGAACGAGAAGCTTCTTCATCGGGTTGTTCCACACGGTCAGTCCTTCCAGGATGACTATGCAGGGATTTTTCATTTTCAGGTAGTTAAACATCTTCTCTTTGCTCTTCTTATAAAGTGCAAGCATTGTATCTTAGCAGAGTTGGTTGATTATTGCTTTGTGTTGCAGTTCTGGCAGTTCGGTGAGTGGGTAGACATTGTGATAGATGACAGATTGCCTGTCAAGGATGGGGAGCTCATGTTTGTCCACTCTGCTGAGGGCAATGAATTCTGGAGTGCGCTGCTGGAGAAGGCTTATGCTAAGTAGGTTTTGAAAGATCTTACCATTATGTTGAATTATTCAGTATGAACGTATCCAACAGGAAGTTGTTCATCTCTTTCTCATAAACACATCCAGAAGTGCTGCTCTTGATGTCAATAAAAGTAAAGTGTGTTTTTGCCGTGTGGTTTCAGGCTGAATGGCTCCTATGAGGCTCTGTCCGGAGGAAGTACCACTGAAGGGTTTGAAGACTTTACAGGTGGTGTTTCTGAGATGTACGAACTCCGCAGGGCTCCTAAAGATCTGTACAGGATCATCGGCAAAGCACTGGACAGGGGCTCCCTGCTCGGTTGTTCAATCGATGTAAGTGCTGAACACACTGGCACAAAACCAAGATATGCTGATCAATGTTGCATTAATTATATAAAGAGCACTTCAATTTATTTCTGTGTAAGCCTGCTTATATTTACTGTACAGATTACCAGTGCCTTTGACATGGAGGCTGTTACGTTCAAGAAGCTTGTGAAGGGTCACGCCTATTCAGTCACAGGATTAAAAGAGGTTTGTCTGTAATGAATATATTCTTTTTTTGGCTTTTACATTGTTTAACCCAAAAGAACCCAGTGTTACTTTTGTGGCAGGTCCCACATAAATGTTTCCTTAAGTGAATTATCACTATTTATTGTAATATTATCTTCTGTATTTTGCATTTTTTCACTGACAATCAGGTATTTCCCTACATTTAATTTACTAATCATGTCGGTGTTCATAAAAGCTAAAAGTAAAGTAAAGGTATATTATATCAAAAATGGAGAAAATTGAAGAAAAAGGGAGTTTTACAGTAAAATCTATCATTAAATGAACATTAACTCTGTCCATCCACTGATTCCATGGGTTTTACTGGTGAATCAATGTTGTAGAAGATGATGTTGGTGTTGATGATGTTGATGATGGTGTTTTCATGTTCACTATGGAGCCTCTGAACATTGAAATGGGTCATATCTAATGACCATGAAAAGATTATGAACTGCACTTTAGACCAATTATTTCCATGTATTGATAGAATTAGTGGATCAACAGGTATTATTACATTAGTTGATGGTTTTGGTCGACAGTAGATGCTCGGGACTTTATGGGTTAAAGCATTTGTGTTTCTAAATTTGCCATCATTTTGGTACTTTGTAGGTGGATTTTCAAGGCCAAATGGAACGTCTGATCAGAGTACGTAACCCATGGGGCCAGGTGGAGTGGACCGGTGCCTGGAGTGACAAGTAGGTGTGCCCAAGCAAAGGGGACATGTTTCCTTTTAAAATGCACCTTTGTAACACCTACATTCATTCATGTCTGTCTGTCTGTCTCGTGGTGTGTAGTTCCCCTGAATGGGATGAGATTGACCCTTCTGAGAGAGAAGACCTGCATCTTAAAATGGAAGATGGGGAGTTCTGGTAAGCTTGTCCTAGGGCGCTTTAGTTCTGGGGGATAGTGGAATGCTGCTTGGTTTACTACTTTGTTTCAAACTGAGATATCCCAAAGTATGTGAAATGCAGTAGTGCTCAAACAGCGTTTTCACTGTCAATGGGATGCGAACACGTCACAGAAACTGAATTATGAGATATGTTTTTTTAGATGTTTGATCTCTCAGATGTGTGCATGTGTTGTAAAAAATTATTAGACCATCAAAAGTCATCAAAAACAATCAACTACTAACTCCTGTGTGTATCATGTGACTAAAACAGACAGAAAAGAAAACACGGAATGTCTAAAAGCACTGTTTTTGTCAGTACAATGACATAGATATTGATGTAAGAACTGAAGTGATTTTGCTTATTATCAAGAAAACATGGAAAATGGTTAGATATCAGCTCTGAAATTAAACTGTTATCAGCTATTTTTGTTGTTATCATTATATTTGCCCAAACAAATGTACCTTTAGTAGTACCAGGCATTACAAAGAACAAGAAACTGAAGAAAACACATTTTTTGCTAAGTAATTTGCTCCATTGGTTAGGTTTCCCTCACTTTCTCAATCCAAATGTTATATGTGGGAGGTTCAGGTTATAACTACTTGATAGTGATGCATTCAATGACTGCCATTAGTAAAATTTGCAAAAGGTATTTTCGGTTATTTCCCTCTAAACTTTCTGGGATTATGACTTAAGTAGCAAAGTTTAATTCTTTAAAAATGTTTGGTTGAAAATTGTGTTCACAGCGGCCAATATATCATCCCAGAAAGGTCTGATCTTAGGACACGTTCAGAATGTAAGGTTATGGTTCCCTAAGTGAGGCCCACAATTAAAATGATGACACTGTATCTGTTAGCATTAAATGTGGATAACATGGATCAGAGTGTAAAACCTAAAATACTAAGAAGCCTCATTGAGTTTAAGTAACACTTGGCTCTAATTCTCCAGGATGTCCTTCAATGAATTCAAGAGACAGTTTTCCCGTATAGAAATCTGTAACTTGACTCCAGACGCTCTGAGTGAGGACAGTCTGAGCCACTGGAACACCATGAAGTTCTACGGCACATGGAGGAGAGGCAGCACTGCTGGAGGCTGCAGGAACCATCCCAGTGAGTCCAACATGATCTGACATAAAAACAAGTCCCTCACATCCAAATGTTCAAAGTGACATAAATAATTTCATAGGTAATACTAGTAGGGTCCTTTAAAGCTGTATTACACTTTAAAATATGTACATATTAAAATGTCTACACAGGGCATGTCCTATTAAATATGTCATTGTCTTTTGTCATATGCTTCCAACAATGTTTGAATTCAGAGATCCTTCGTGTTAGTCAGTATGATATCCTCTGTGCTTTGGTTACTAATGTGTATGTTATGTCAAAAAAGTTCATTAGAATAAAATGACCATGACCCTACGGAGCATAGGTGTCAAACATGTGGCCTGGGGGCCAAATTCAGCCCGCTAAAGGGTCCAGTTCGGCCCTTGGGATGAATTTGTGAAAAACAAAAATTACACTAAGATATTAACAATCATTTTAGTTTCACGTTTTTCTCTTTGTTTGTAGATGTAAACATTTTCATAATGTAAATTTCCTTTTTTTTTTGCTCAAAAACATAAGAGAAAAGGTTCGAGTTGACTTTATATATATATATATTATTATGTTATTATTTTACTGGTTCGGCCCACTTCAGATCAAACTTTGCTGAATGTGGCGCCTGAATTAAATTTAGTTTGACACCCCTACTCCAGAGGATTAACCGATTATGGAACCAAATGAAGGAATGATTATATGTAGGGGTGGGAATTAAAAACCACTTCCAACTTAAAACTGGTTCCAACTGATCATTTCCATCAGAATTGTACACTTCCAGCGTTATCAATTCTTCTTAGTGATTCTCTCATTTCCCAGCATGATATTTTCTGGTTTTCCCCACTTCTCACAACACAATGTAGGGAAAACCACAAAAGGTGACCTCTAGAATAACCGGACCACATGGCACTGTTGTCACTCACCAGGAGTGCCCCCACTGACCAGTCTAGACCATATCACCCTAACATGTTTTAAAATCATCATTCTTTCAGTAATATTTACATTTGTTAATTAAACAATTCAGGAAAATATGATTGCGTTTCATTTTCTGTTTATGTGTGTATAATAGTGCATATGTGTGACATTGTGAATTATTTAATATAGAAAATCGTCAAACAAACTCTACTATGACCTATACAACTATATTTTTCCCACTCAAAAAAAAAAAAAAAACCCACTCAGAAATCGATAGGAGAATTGATAAGGAATTGGATTGCTAAGCAGAATTGACATTTATATGTCACTCAAAGTAATACAAATAAAACTTCATTACTTTGCATATAAATGTGATTTCTGCCACTCATGCTTGCGTGCATTACTCAATGACATAAACGCCATACAATGTGTTTAATGATGGTTTGAAAGTGTCAACACAAATGTATCATCTGTATAGACACATTCTGGATCAACCCTCAGTATAAGATCACGTTGCTTGAGGAGGATGATGACCCTGAGGATGATGAGGTTGCTTGCAGTTTCTTGGTGGCTCTTATGCAGAAGGACCGCCGCAGATACCGACGCCAGGGTCAGGACATGCACACTATTGGCTTTGCTCTATATGAGGTAAGGAAGCGCCTCAATTGTGCTTCTTTAGAATTATCTGTGTAATATGATGATATTGACATTCATCTTAATACTTTTCTTCTTTTTTGCAGATTCCAGAGGAGGTAAGCCAAACTACTTATACTCCCACTGTTGTTGTAATGAAAATGTTATAATAGTAGTCACTGCATTCATACCTCTAATCATTAACATACAGCTGTGAGTTCAAAAATATATTTTAATTTGTTTGTGATCACTTTAGTCCTGTGGTTTCCAACCTTTTTTGGCTCATGATCCCAGTTTAACATCACAAATATCTGTTAACTCCAGACATTCAAAACAGAGACTTTTTTTTTTTTTTTTTTAGATGATATTTAGGCTAAATAATGTATATTATTATGGATGGAGGCAGAAAAGCCAGGTTCAGATTACTGCACAAAGTGACAATTTTTCATTTTTCTTGTTTGGATATGTACAGTCAGTTCAAGGATGAAAATTAATACTGCACAAACAATAACTAAACTATGAATTATGAAAGAGCTGCAGCATCTGAAACTGACCACAGTGAACACGTGACACATAAACAGTACCACAGTGAACATGTGACACATAAACAGTACCACAGTGAACATGTG